>PVJI01006477.1:0-86031 GCA_004026765.1 Micronycteris hirsuta | reverse complement strand
CAGAAGCAAGAGGTCAGCTGGGAGGCCATGGCAGAGAGTAGTGAAGGGGAGACAATCACATGAATCACCAAACTGCTGTGGGGTAAAAAGAAGTGGCTGGTGTTTGCAGGTATTTATGAGGAAGAATCAGGAAACGATTATTAAGTGGTATTTGATGTGGTTTAATGCAAAATTGCCATGAGACATAATGTAAAGCACATTCATCTCTGTTTTGCAATTCTGGGGGTAAGGTACCCCAACAACTGGGTCATCAATTGCAAGTAACCTTTTTAAACAAATAGTTTGATGATATTTAGACTGAATATAAATATACCTTGCCCATTTTATCAATAAAAATAGTTCAGGCTTCTAGGATTCAAGATGATGAAGTAAAGAATGAAAGTATTATTATCCCTAAAGCACAAAACCAAATCTCACTTATAAAGGGATTTATGGCTTCTTTTTCTGCAGAAAGGAGTTTAACTTAAGAAAATTTGATTTTGGTTGATTAAAAATGTCACTGCCAAAAGATGTTTAAATAAGTATTTCTTTGGGTAAAAATAAAATAAAAACAAAAGAGATTTCCTGAATAGATATAAATTGGATTTTACATCACCCCCTGTTGATCTTAGGGCCAGATGAGTTTTCAAAGGTGCCATAGTGAGAGCGACATTTACAAAGCCCTCATGAAGTCTTTGATACCTAAAGAAGTTTGAAAATGAGAATGCACTGCACTTTTAAAAGCAGAGACAGAGTACTTAAATGAAACTTTTTCAATAGCACCCAAAGGTTTTGAGAATTAACCAGGTCTGAAAATATAATACGTGCTCTCTAAAGGAAAATTAGAACACAAATCAAAATTGTTGGGGGAAACATTAGTCCCCTCCAGCAGCCGAGCAGTTGCACACGGTGCTGTGCTCACAGCCCCTGCAGGCCAAAGGCCCATTACTCAGAATCTACACTTCATCACAAGCCTGCATGCAAAGAAAAGGGCAGAGGGTTACCTCCCTGTAGGCGCATCAAAATCCCCTCCATCCAAACCCCCTTGATTTAGCAGCTCCCTGGCTCCCTGCCTGAACAGAGAGGTTTAGGGATCTTTCTCTCAGAGCTCTGAGAAGCCCCAGTCATTCTCCCTTCCCTCCCATGCTTCCTAGCAGAGCAGCTTTGTTGAACCCGAAGCTGTGTTAGTTTCCAGGCTGCTAGTCATTCACCAAGGACTGTGCTGGGAGTGAGTGTGAATCAGGACAAAGGGAGATTGAGAAAACACACAGCCTTCTGCAAATAATTTAAATTCCAAAGCTGACTAGAGAAGAAACCAAGCATACACTCATGTGTGGAATGCACCCTGGTGATAAAGAACCATGATCATTGTGTAAGGCACACTATAATAAGTAGCCATCAGAGTTTAATGCTGACATAAGCAACTTCCACCCTTCATAACTACAATTATACATTTTTGGTCTGAAATTCATTCATTCAGCTAACAAATGTTGGAGCTGTACTATATACAAGGCACTGTGCTAAATTCCATGAAAAAGTTCAAGATGAATGAGACCTAAAGTTTTTACTAAAGGAGCTTACAATATAGCAGAAAGGCCAAATACCTGGGCTTCTGGAGGGAAAACAATGTGAGTTTAAATATCAGGTCTTCTTGTTAAATTTGAGCTAGTTTATTTTATCTCTCCAAGCTCTGGTTTCCTTGTCTGTAAAATGAAGATAATAAGTAATAATAGAGCTCCTGGCCATGATGGAGGCATAGGTAGATGCACTTTTCCTCCTTGCACAACCATAAGAAGGACAACAACCAATCTAAAAACAAAACACAACCATAATTGCCAGAAAATTGAACTGTATGGAAGTCCAACAACCAAAGATTCAAAGAAGAAATTCATCCAGATGGGTAGGAGGGGTGGAAACAGGCAGCCAGGGTGGAGAGGACACAATGTGGCAAGGCAGTGGTGGGCAAGGCAGTGGTGGTGGCAGCACCCAGCAGAACAGGCAGTCCCACATTCACATGTGGTGGATAAAAACCTGTAGGGACAACTGGGAGGCAAGTAATCCCAGCCCAAGGCCACATGGCCCAGGACTCCAGTGTCAGAAAATAAAGCCTCATAACCTCTGGCTGTATAAACCAGTGGGGGGTTGAGGTGTTGAAAGAAACTGCCAGTCTCTCAGGAGAGTCCATTTAAAGGGCCCACAGGGTCCTAGAATGTACAAAAACCCACCCACTCAGGGAATAAGCACTAGCTAGAAGCGTGCCAGTCACTTATGGGATATGAGGGAAGTGACTGAAAATGCGTCAAGAGCCAAGCAAGCAGCATTGTTCCCTCTCTGATCCCTCCCCCACATGCAGCACCACAAAGCAGCGAAGTGGATTTTCCTGCCCTGGCAAATACCTAAAGCTCTACCTCTTACAACGTAAAAGGTGCAACAACATGGGGAATAAAAGCAGCTCTACCAAATACACAGAAACACAGGGAGGCTGCCAAATTGAGGAGACAAAGAAATATGGCTTAAATGAAAGAACAGATCAAAACTCCAGAAAAAGAATTAAGTAACATGGAGATAGCCAACTTATCAGATGTAGAGTTCAAAACATTGGTGATCAGGATGCTCTGAGAAATGATTGAGTATGGCCAAAAATAAAGGAAGATGGTTCAATTCCCAGTCAGGGCACATGCCTAGGTTGCAGGCCAGGTCCCCGTGAGGGCCATGTGAGAGGCAACCATACATTGCTGTTTCTCTCCCTCTCTGTCTCCCTCCCTTCCCCTCTCTCTAAAAATAAGTACAAATAAATTATTTAAAAAAATAAATAAATAAAGGAAGAAGTGAAGTCTATATAAAGTGAAATAAAGAAAATTATACAGGAAACCAGCAGTGAAGGGAAGGAAGCCAGGATTAAAATCAATGATTTGGAATAAAAGGAAGAAATAAACATTCACCCAGAATAGAAAAATAAATAAGAATTCAAAAAAAATGAGAGAAGGCTTAGGAACCTCTGGGACAACGTTAAACATACCAAACTCTGAACCATAGGGGTGCCAGAAGGAGAAGAAGAAGGGCAAGAAATTGAAAACTTGTTTGAAAGAACAATGAAAGAAAACTTCCCTAATTTGGCAAAGGAAATAGACATACAAGTCCAATAAATTCAGAGAGTTTCAAAGAAGTTGGACCCAAGGAAGTACACACCAAGGGACATCATGATTATATTAGCCAAGATTAAAGAATCTTAAAAGCAGCAAGAGAAAAGGAGACAGTTACCTACAAAGGAGTTCCTATAGGCCTATCAGCTGATTTCTCAAAAGAAACTTTGCAAGCAGAAAGGGACGAGGAAGAAGTATTCAAAACAAGATGAAAAACAAGGAACCACATCCAAGATCACTCTATCCAGCAAAACTATCACTTAGAATTGATGGGCAGATAAAGTGCTTCCCAGACAATGTAAGGCTAAAGAATTCACCATCACCAAGCCCTTATTATATGAAATATTAAAGGGCTTTATCTAATAAAAATATCAAAACTATGAACAATAAAATGACAACAAACTCACAACTATCAACAACAGAACCTAAAGAAAAAACAACAACAAATTAAGCAAACAACTAGAACAGTAACAGAACCATAGAAATGGAGATCACATGGAAGGTTCTCAACAGAGGGGAAGAAGGGAGGAGGGTTCTCAGCAGGGAGGGGAATAGGGGAAAAAGTACAGGGAATAAGGAACATAACAGATACATACAAAATAGACAAGGGGAGGTTAAGAATAGTATGGAAAATGGAGAAGCCAAAGAATTTATATGTATGATCCATGGACATGAACTCAGCTGGGAGATTGCTGGAGGGAATGGGGGGACCAGGCAGAGGGGGGTAAAGGGGAAAAATGAGACAACTATAATAGTATAATCAATAAAATATATTTAATAAAAAAGAAAAAATAATAATATATTACATCATATAGGGTAGGTATGAGGATGAGGGGACTCAGAGTCACAGAGTCCAGCACAGAAAAATGGAAAGTTCAATTAAGTCTGCCTTCAGGTTCACCAGTTCATGTGAGTCAAAAGTAGTCTGGATGTGTGGCAGTAGTCCTGGTATCTTGGAACAAGGCTATGCATGGCTGTCAATGATAGACTGGGAAGTGTGCACTTTATCTAATAGATAATAGGGTATTTCTAATTTGTGTGTGTGAGCACATGCAAGAGTAGGGACATGGATAAATCTGTATTTCTAAAGGATAACTTAGCATAGAGAAACTGAAATAAAATGAAAAGCAAAGAAGACATTTAAAAGGTGACTGCAAAAGTACAGGCCCAAAAATAATGCATACTTTCACTCTAATCGTGACAAAAAATCAGACATGCCTAAAGAATAGGACATTCTAAAAAATGATTGGTGTATATTTTTCAAAAGTGGCAAGGTCATAAAAGACAAGAAAAGACTGAGGAAGTGTCACAGATTGTTGAGAATTAAGGATTCACGACAACTAAATGTAATGTGGATCCTGGATTGCATCCTGGAACACATCAAGAACATTAGTAGGAAAACTGGTAAAATTCAAATAAAGGCTATATTTTAGTTAATAATATTGTACTGATGTTAATTCTGATAAATGCCTCATGGTTAATCAAGATGTCGACATTGAGGAAAGTAAGGAAAGGGTATATAAGAAGTCTCTGTTCTATTTTTATAACTTTTCTGTTAAGCCTAAACTTATTTCAGATAAAAAGTTTTAGACAAATATCATATGATTTCACTTATATTGGAATCTAAAGAACAAAATAAACAAACAAAAAAATGAAACAGACTCACAGATGCAAAGAACAGACCAATGGTTGCCACAAGGGAGGGGTGTTGGGGGAACTAGGTGAAAAAAGTGAAGGGATTAAGAAGCACAAATTGGTAGTTGCAAAATAGTTACAGGGTTGCAAAGCACAGCATAGGGAATAGAATCAGTAATATTGTAATAACTATGTGAGGTGTCAGCTGGGTACTGGAAATATCAGGGGGGACACTTTGTAAAGTATATGGTTGTCTAACCACTATCTGTAAACCCAAAACTAATACAAAATAATATGGAATATAAACACTCTAATTGAAGAATAAAATGCAAAGCTCTTCTCAAAAACAATTTTTTTTTTGTTAAAGCCCAGGCAAGAGAAGATAAGGACCTGAACAAGGGTATGGTCTCTCAGAACGGGGGTAGGAGGAAGCAGAATTGATGAAAGTTTGGATATTGACGGGGATTTGTAGGTTGATGGAGGAGACATTGAGAATGTGACCCAAGCCTCAGTGATTGAGCAGTTAGTAGAGGCATTAACACGTAGAAGTCCCTGTCCCACGTAGAAGGGACAGGTTTTGGAGGAGGGATGGTGAGTGCTCTCTCCCGCATGCTGAGTTGTAGATGCTAGTATGTTGTACAGGAAAATACATATGGAAGAAACAGGGAAAGGCAGAGTTAGAGTTCTAGACTTGGGAGTTATCCAATATACAAGTAATAGAACTATGGGAGGGAATCCATTTACCAAAGAAGACAGAGAAAAGGATGGAAACAGCCACTTTTTGAAAAATATCCACATTTAGGGAAAAGATGAAAAAGGAGGAAGCACTTTGTAACTCCATTTCTTTCATTAGCAGAAAGCTCATTTTTTAAACTATAACAGATTTGGAGTAAATTGAGGCTCTGGAAGACACCAGTTTGTACCTCCAGAATGGATGTAATTAGTGGCGGTATTTAAACAAAAACAGAACAAGAAAAAAGTGAGGATCATTTGCATGTGCTTTCAAATAAATAGTAATACTTCAAGAACTATGTTATTGAATCAATCCAGTTTGGGATTTGAAATCTCCATGCCACATTTAAAAAAAAAAAAACAATTTAACTGTGCTTTTTTACCATTAAACTGAAAAGTTAAAGCCCCATCTCTCCAAACATCCTAGTTTCCCGCAGGCTTCCACTATCCATTTAGATTAGAATAGGAGATGGTAAAATGAGATGAGCTTGGATAGTCTGATTATCTTGCATTTTAGAATCTGCTCAAGAATAGTATGGTGCTTTAAATTTTCCTAGAAAAGAGTTTCCTATACACATATTTCAAACATGGATGCCCACACTTAAGCCTCACAAACCATAAATTTACACTTTAGTGAACCTGTTTTGAAAACAAATGGTCTTCTGTTTTCAAGCTTCCTGATGTGACTGGATACTCACATATCCATAAACCCTCCCTTCTAGAGTCATTCCTCCTCTTTATAAATAAGGGCCCTGCCACGTTCCCACGGCCCTTGGCCCCGGGCCTTGTGGGGTCGACCAGAGCTCTTCCTGGGGATTTGAAATGGTAACTCAAGAAGTTATTTAGACTCTGTGGTGATGAAAGCTACAAGGCATGAAACTTGGAAATTACCCACAGTCATGTTCTCTGCAAATCTATATTTAAAATAAAAACAAAGCCAAAACACAGACTGAAGCTGAGATGTAAAATGGGATTTTGGTGTCGTGTGATTATCTGGCTCCTATTGTCCCTGGAGCACAGATGTATCACTGCCCCCATTCAAGTCCACATGTGAGCACATTATTTACTCCCAAGAACCTTCCAGTAAACTCCCTTGTTTTGCCCAAGGAAATCAGAAGTGGATTTCTGTCAGTTGCAACCATAAGAGTTGAGACTAATACTCCCAAGGAATTTGCCTGGCTAAGAGAACTCTGCTCTGGGTTGTTTGTTTGTTTAAGTCATTTCTAATGAGTCTTTGTGCTCTAGAATAGGATTTGTTTGTCAGATTTGAACTATAAAGCAGGAGCTTCCTCTCTCTGTCCCACCCCTTTCTTTTCCTGATCGGCAATGGGGCCAAGTGTGACATCAGATAACTAACACAGCTCTTAAGTTTTTGGACCATATAAAGCATCCTCTTTTCTCCAACATGACTGTGCACATAGGATTTGGTTTTCAGAAGAAACAATCTTAATTTTATTTTTTCAAAAGATTTTATTTATTTATTCTCAGAGAGAGGAGAAGGGAGGGAGAAAGAGAGGGAGAGCAACATCGATGTGTGAGAGAAACATGGATTGGTTGCCCCTTGCTCACTCACAACGGGGGACCTGGCCAGCAACTGAGGCATGTGCCCTGACAGGGAATCAAACTATTGAACTTTCAGTTTGCAGGCCAGTGCTCAATCCACTGAGCCACACCAGCCAGGGCAGAAGAAACAATCTTATTTTTAAAGAAAAAGAAATGAATGTGATTTGTGCTACAGCAGAAAAAGCAGTTTTGGAGCCAAACAAAATTGAATGTGAATCTCTCCTCTGCCACACACTAACTTTGTGACCTTCACTAAATTGGTTAATCTTTCTGAACTTCTAAGAAAAGTTAACATTCAGCGTTTCCAGTGTGCCAGGTATTGTGCTAAGCATTTCACAGGCTATCTCTAAAAGATAGACAGCATAACTATCTACCATTCAAGGATGACTTAAAAGGATAACTATTGGTATCCTTTTTCATAGTTGAGGAAACTGAGTTTAGAAAAGTGATGTCACATGCCAAAGGACTGCACAGTGGACTCCAAAGCCCACACTGGACCATGAGGTGACATTACATGATGATATCTGTCTCATCAGACTGTTGTGAAGATTGAGTAAGATATTGTAGATACTGTGTCTGGAATTCCATATGTGGTAGAAGTAGTAGTTACAATTTACTCCCCAAACCGAGTCCATGTTTTCCTCATTTTTAATTTGTCCAGCTGTAATCTATAGGAATCAAACAGTGATTTTTAAAAAGGGTGGGTGGGATACATGTAACTGACTCGGGTGCCAGTTGGGCAGGGTGTTTTTGTTGTTGTATTGTTTTGTTTTAAAACTCACAATAAGAAACTATAGTCAAGTCAGTTCTTCTATAGACATTAGTCACTCACTAAAGGTGGGCTAACCAGCAGGGTCACTAGCTAACCACTGCACCGCCCTTGGCTTTGGTACTGGTCTTCTCTCTTCAGAAAGAACAGAGGAGTCAGAAAAGCAAGGTGGGAGGCCCACTGGCTACTCCAGGCCCTTATTCCAGGCTTCCCCCTGAGTTATCTTCGCACTACCTCCTCATCTACCTCTTCACGCCCTTGGGCTTGTCTCTCTAAGGCTGTTCGTATGAGCCTGGACAACCCATGGCTTGCATTGGAAACAGGCATCTTTCCACCACCTAACCAAATGAGGAAAGGAAAATAAATCATATTGCTCATGTAATCAGGCTGTTTGTCCCGTTGGTAACATTAATGAATTCATTGAGAAAATTTTCCCCTTGTCCACTATAAACTAAATTATACCTTCTCCCTTCCTACATTGCTCAAGATTTTTTTTTTCCTAAGTCTTGCCCTGGGTATAAGTGAAAATTAAAAACATTTCCAGCACTCAATATTAAATGCTTCCTCTCTCTGCTCAGATTTCTAGGACAAACTTTCACTCTTTCCTTGAATTCACACATAAAAGTTGTCTACATTTCTCTTTCTAAAGAAATCAAAGGGGAAAACGTAACTACAGCTCTGTCATAGCGTCCGCAGGACAACGTCACTCTCTACCACCGTCAGATCAGCACCTTCACACTGCGGTGGTGGCCGCGGGGATCACAGGGCAAAAACGCTCCGCATTCTCCTTGCCCTTCAAAGAAGTGACTTGTTCATGGAGAGGTTATGTTTTTACTAAAATAATTCATCTCTTTTTCAGCTCTTCTATATCAAATGAATCACTGTTATTCAACAATGACATTCTTTGGCCAGTCTAGTATGCATCAGACAGACTAGCTGAATCAAAATTAACTGAAGAAATAAAAATTACTTTTATTATACCGTACTGCTCCTTATTCTACAAGCAATTCTAACGCAAGGCTGAAACATAGACTCATATGTTCTGCCCCTGGCACGATCCACAGGTGTGCTTACACGCATGTGCCTGTGTCTGCATCAGACAATGCACTTAGTGTTTGAGGCAACACAGCAGACTAAAATTTTGTACTAGGTCTAAGAAATGTTACTTAATTTTTCATGAGACTCAGTTTGTCCATTTGTAAAAGTCAGATAATATCTTACAGATATAACATCAAGATTGGAGATCACAAACGTAACATCCGGAGGCGTTCGCTGCTCGGTGGCTGTTAGCGCTTGCTACAGGACGCGTATCTGCGTTTGCTGATGCTACCTAGACACACACCTACACACACATTAAATCACCTACTCAGAGACCCACACGTGGAATTAATGACTCTGCCTGACCTCAGAAAGTTGTTCAGGTGCGTGGGAGAGGAGAGCGGTGGGGGGGAAATGGAGACAACTGTACTTGACAACAATTTTTTTTAAAAAGAACATTGTTCAAGGTCATTCAAGAGATGCCGCAGTGTCACTACCTTCTGCAAACAGCAATCTTCTTAGAAGTAGTAGCAAAAGTCACTGAGGCTTCGCTGACTTTGGGTTGATGACTTTGAGAAGCAAAGAACAGGAGCAGAGATACTTGCCAACTTTATTCTCCTTATCTCTAGGCAGAACTAATAGTGCTATTCATTTTGAGTGACCCTAAACCCTTCTTTGCATTTGGATATTGCTTGTGTGGCCATTAAATTGGCTCTCTGAGAACAAATGGGAAAACAAATCAGCAACAGGAATTTCTTTTGTCAGATTCTATCAGTTTCCACTGGCACTGCCTTTCCATTATTGGTCTCCGAGAGAACATGTGACCCAGTGGGCACATAACAAATTTGAGAGTCACGGCAGTTAACTTCTCTTTTCAGTATTTCCTCTAAATTTGCTCTGAGGAGAGTGCCATGGGTAATGGGATGAGTTTTCAAATCAAAAAGACTTAAATTGGCATACCAGGTGGACATCTCACGGACTGATTTAACTTTAGACAAATTATACAACTTTCTGAGTGCCAACTTCCTCATCTGAAATATTTTCTACCCAAAAGACTTGTTCTTATAACCGCATGTTCACCTGCATAAAGCACCTATGGCAAATGGTAGCCAGTTGCAAACAGTTTACCTCCTATAAAATACTATTTCCACACACTCTGTGGCACTATTAGATAACAGCTGAATCTGGAAGCATTCTGATCACACAGAACAGTGGCATGAAAAGGTACATGTTTTTAACAAGGAATATGGACTGTAAATGTATTAATCAGGGATTGTGTTCACATAGCTATTGAAAACTCATGATAGCTGCATGTACTAAAGTTATCTATATTTAATATGCTAGATAAAAATTCAGCAAATGTTACACTTAGATTTCACTAATAAGAGGACTTTCTTCTTTGCTTATCTGATATTTAAACATAACTAATAATTTCAAAGAAAGTAGATTGCAATTAAGCATTAATTTTCCTATCTATAATATAGAGATAGTAGTGCTTATTTAATAGGGTTGTCCTGAAACTTAAATAATGTTAATAAACAGCTAAATGAAATTCAAAACATTTTATAAATTGTGAGCTCTTTTTTCCTTTCTTTTTTTATTGTTTTTCACTTACAGTTGTCCCCATTTTCCCTCCATTACTCTCCCCTTGCCCTACCCACCTCCCACATTCAATTCTCCCCCCCATTGTCTTTGTCCATGGATCCTTTTTACATGTTCCTTGACAACCCTTCCCTTTCTTTCCCCGTTACCTCCCTCCTCCCTCCCCTCTGGTTACTGTCAGTTTGTTCTTTATTTCCATGTCTCTGATTCTATTTTGCTCGCTTATTTATTTTGCTGATTAGGTTCTATTTATAGGTGAGATCATATGGTATTTATCTTTCACCACAAGGCTTATTTCACTTAGCATAGCTCTCCGGTTCCATCCATGCTGTCACAAAGTGTAAGAGCTCCTTCTTTCTCTCTGTTGTGCAGTATTCCATTGTGTAAATGTACCACAGTTTATTGATCCACTCACTTACTGATAGGCACCTAGGTTGCTTCTAGCACTTGACTGTTGTAAATTGTGCTGCTATGAACATTGGGGTGCATAGGTTCTTTTGAATTGGTGTTTCGGGCTTCTTAGGGTATAGTCCCAGCAGTGGAATTGCCGGGTCAAAAGGCAGTTCCATTTTTAGTTTTCTGAGGAAATTCCATACTGTTTTCCACAGTGGCTGCACCAGTCTGCATTCCCACCAACAGTGCACTAGGGTTCCCTTTTCTGCATAACCTTACCAGCACTTGTTTGTTGATTTAGTTATGATGGCCATTCTGATCGAGCTGAAGTGGTATCTCATTGTGGTTTTAATTTGTATCTCTCTGATGGCTAGTGATGCTGAGTATCCTTTCATATGTCTCTGGGCCCTCTGTATGTCCTCCTTGGAGAAGTGTCTGTTCAGGTCCTTTGCCCATTTTTAATTGGACTGTTTGTCTTCCTGGAGTGGAGTCATATGAGTTCTTTATATATATTTTGGACATCAAACCCTTGTCCAAGGTATCATTTGCAAATATATTTTCCATACAGTTGGTTCCCTTTTTATTTTGCTGATGCTTTCCTTAGCTGTGCAGAAGCTTTATAAATTGAAGAATTCCCATTTGTTTATTCTTTCCTTTATGTCCCTTGCTTTAGGGGACATATTGGTGAAAACATTGCTGCATGGAATATCTGAAATTTTCCTATGTTCTCCTCTAGAACTTTTATGGTGTCATGACTTATATTTAAGTATTTTCTCCATCTTGAGTTTATGTTTGTGTATGGTGTAAGCTGGTGGTTGAGTTTCATTTTTTTGCATGTAGCTGTCCAGCTTTCCCAACACCATTTGTTGAAGATGCTATTTTTACTCCATTTTATGTGTCTGTCCCCTTTGTTGAATATTAATTTACAATAGAGACATACGTTCATTTCTGGGTTCTCTATTATCTGGAATTGACCTATGTGTCTGTTCCAATACCAGTATCAGACTGTTTAAATTACAGTAGCCTTGTAATATAGCTTTATATCAGGTATCGTGATCACTTCTACTTTGTTCTTCTTTCTCAAAATTGCTGAGGCTATTAGGAGTCATTTATGGTTCCATATACATTTTTGAAATGTTTGTTCTATATCTGTGAAATATGTCATTGGTATTTTAATAAGGATTACATTGAATCTATAAATTGCTTTGGGTAGTAGGGACATTTTGATGATGTTAATTCTTCTAATCCATGAACATGGTACATGCTTCCATTTGTTTGTATCTTCCTTAATTTTTTTCTTCAGTGTTGTATAGTTTTCTGAATACAAGTCTTTTACCTCATTGGTCAGGTTTATTCAAGGTACTTTATTTTCCTTGTTGCTATAGCAAGTTGGTTTTTCCCCCTGATTTCTCTTTCTGATATTTCATTGTTGGTGTACAAAAATGAATTTGATTCCTGAATATTGATTTTGTATCACACTGTTTTTCCAAATTCACTTAGTAGGTTGAGTAGTTTTGTGGTGGAGTCTATAGAGTTTTCTTTGTACACTATCATGTCATCTGCAAACAATGATAGTTTCACTTTTTCCTTCCAGTTTGGATTCCTTTTATTTCTTTTTCTTGTCTGATTGCTGTGGGTAGAATTTCCAATACTATGTTGAATAGAAGTGGTGAAAGTGGACACCCTTGTCTTGTTCCTGATCTTAAATTGTGAGCTCTTTACCATGGTTTTTCTTTGTAATATCAAAGTACTCAATTAAAAATTTGCTAGTTTTTCTTCCAAAGTACATTGATAATTTATATTGCAAATTTTAAAGGCATGATATTTTAAGTAGTTAAAATATGTCACAACAATAAATATCCTTAAAATGGCAAAATGTAGCAAAACACTTTCCCATATTCTAGAGAACATTCTACTTTCTGAAAAGTCATAGTAAAGTTATGCAATGAGCAAAATTATCTAGGTTTGTAAAAGCTATATCAGTGTTGATGGTGAACAAATTTTTTGTTTTACAATATTTATATGTGTGATGTGTTGAGCAATCACTTTTTATACAAAGTTGCAGATTCCCGAGGAAATGTACAAACAAGATTTTCTCGGCTCTGCAAAAGTTAGAAACTCTTGTGCAACTATTTGGTTTGTTTTCCTGGTCCTGAAGTTTGTTAGACTTTTGCTTGTGCATCTTACCTGATGATTAAAATCTGCCAATTTAATCAAATATATCCCCATATCTACTCAAATAACCAGGAGAAATAATTGTAATTATAAAACATTTATTCCCTAGGCCCATTGAAAGTGTGATGAAAGCTATGGGTCTTCTCCATGTGCACACGCACATGTGCACACACAATTTCGCAGAATGCCTCGGGAGTTAGCCATCCTTGTAGCGAGATTAAGCACTGACTGGGGGTTCTTTGACAGATGAGTGGTGAGGTCTATATATATCATGTTCTTCTTTATATACCTTGTGGCTTACTTAGCACAGTAGTGGCCGCATAAGGTAGGCTCTCAGTAAATGTTGGATCAATAAAAGAATGAGTAAAAATAAAAATATATAAAAAAATAGGTATAGGACAGCAGAAGATCTCAGATTCTCTACTTTACAAAGGAAAGAATAACCATATTCTCCCTGAAAAAGAATACTCACTCCTATATGAAAGGCATTCGGTGAAGCTCTGCTGATACTGTTTTAGCACTGCCATCTTTCTCTGGGGACCCAGGGTTACCCCAGAGTAACTCTTCTGGGGACCCCAGAAGAGTTACATGGTCTCACATAGCGAATGATATAGAAAAGAAGAAATTGTGCCTGGGATGTATTCTCTCAAGATCACAAGTTTTACTTGGTTGAGCTGAGTGATGTGCCAATTTTTGACTCATTCACAGGTAGCATTTTTGTTTGCTGGGCAATTACATCATAGCCATTTTCTGCAAACCACAGAGGACTGAACATGCTCTCTGCCCACTAGGACTGTTAGGCCGCCCCTAGTACATGTGCAGAGGAAGTGAGTCGCTAATTCACCATCCTCTCTTTGGGGCAGGGACATTTTCTCAGAGGGTATTTTGACTACGTATATTGTTACACCTACCTAATTGTTTGTCTGTTAATAATAAACAGCCCGGGAGTCTGTGTCAACACTACCTGGGGAATCCTGACACCATTAGTATTCCAAGGAAACCCCAAATCCCCAGAGAAGATGTAGACAGGCTCTTGTTTACACATTTCTACTGTGCACAGCTGTGAAAGTGTGGAGAAAATATAATACAAAGATGTCTCTGGAAAGTAGAAGAAAAAGTAAAGTTTCCCCAGAGACTGGCCACCATGGAGGTTTCTCCTCCATTCTTCACCATTCCCTCATTTTCAGCACAAAAACACATCATATTTCTAACATGCAATTCCTTTGGCTACTAGAAATTACTATGACAAATCAAGCAAACATCAGCAAGAGTAAATAAGAAGGCAATCTGTGCTGATTATTGAGTTGTCTGTATCAAGAGTAGCAATATTCCTTTCAAACCCCCCAAAATGCCATGGGCATGTGTCCAAAAGTTCAGTAGCTATAAACCACAAGTTGACAACTTTTATCATCAAATGTTAGAAGCAGAAGCAACTTCTCCCTCTTGTTGATTCTTCGTGTCCTTTTTTTCCCTTTGTAAATACAGATATTTAGTCTCTTATTTTTCTCTAGGCATTTATACCTACCCAGCTGATAGTATTTAAAATCCAGTAAGACTGGAAATGTTTCTCTTATTCTCTTTATGCCCTCTGATTTCTACCATCACTAACTTTCCCTAACTTCAAAATGGCACCAGGCTAAGAAAATAAAGTCAAAGGATTATGCCATTTCTTAGCAATTGTCATTTTCCCTTTCATTGAAGATGCAATTTAACAGCTGAAAGTGACTACTGAGAATAGCAATTCCTTCATTCAGGACTCTTAGAATATAACAATACTAGGCAGCTGCCTTGAGAAGACACAGAGAGCTTATTTATTGTAAGAGGCATACAGAGACTATGGGGAAAAGTAACAAAACCTGTATGTTCCTTCAACCTTTTGGGTTATTATAATTTTAATGTGGTAATATGCCCTTCTATTCATATAAGTACATGCACATTTTTCTGTCCATTCAATATATTATGTCACAAGTAGAACTGTATCTGGTAGCCCAGTTCACAGGGTTTAAAGGGTTCATTTTATTCCCTTTCATTTGAAAACAAAAGGAAAATCTTACTGAAAGTTCAATAATTAAGTGATCTGAACAATATTAGATATCACATCACTATTGCAATAACAACACTTTTAAAGCTCCCTTGGGCTTGGGTATCACCACCAGCATGCAAGGCCAGGCCGTCAATGACCTTGGCTTGAGTCAGTCTCCAGAACGGATATCCTCAGGGGCTCCCTCACAGTCATCGGCTTTTATTCACTAGTGTCCTTGACATAGAATGCTGGCTATGTAACCCTGGTCAGGTTCTTGGTCTCTGAAGATAGAAGGGATTCCATCAATAAATTTCTTCACACATAACACCTGAGGATGTCCCAACAGATCACCTGAAGAGCAAGTTTTGAATTTCAAAGGCAAGCTTTCTGATTCTATAATTACAGAGCTGATGGTGGAGTCAGAGGAGGCTCCTGGGGAGCATGGAGGACCTGAAATAAGAAGGTGTGCTCCAGGTTATAAAACAATGCTGTCTGCAGCTGTGTGATCTAAACTTTGAAGATTGAAAAAAGGCACTTTATAAAAGCACAGGTTCCTGGCTTCATAGTCTACATCTTCAGAGAAGCAAATTTGAAAGATATTAAACCATTCAGACATATTCAGGGTAAACAGACCACTCAGAAAAGACTTCTCTAATTTCTCACTCAACTAGTCTTGGACATCTATTTATTTTAAAAAATCTGTTCTACTGAGAGAATATTAATCGGCAGACACTGTACAAAGCACTTAGCATGTAAAAATATTAGTCAAAGTCCAGACCTCAAGAAATTCTGGGTAGAATTTGAAAGACAAATGAATAAATAGAAAATTACAATATAAAAATTCACCAAAATTATCAAAGATTCTGTGAAGTCATCTCCAATGACTGACTATATATAAATTGTACTATATCCATAAAGATAGAACACACTAAGCTAAATAATTAATGGAAAAGAGGATATGCAAATGAGGATAAAGGAATAACAGTCTTCTCATATCGCACAAATGAAAAAAATAAAGAATACTCTGAGAAAATTGCTAGATTCTAATTCTATTTCTGGTAGCACTTGAACATTTTGGCTAAGTCTTTTAATATTTCTGGCTCTGTTTCTTTATCCCTTAAATTGTTATGAAATATTTCTAAAGTTTATCATAATACCAAAATCATATATGCATTAAATGTAGGATATCATAAAATGTTTTACATCTTAAATTTTTACCACATATAATTTAATCATTTTGATGGCTCAGAAGGATAGTTATCACTGAAATGTCAACATATAGGATTTTGGTTCATTTTGTTTGTCACTAGGTTGTGACAGGATGCAATTGTACCAGTCAGGGTCCCAACAAGAAACAGATACCGCTTCACAGTAGAATATGCCAAAGGTCAAAATGTTATTTACGAAGCTGTGGGTCGTTGGAGAAGAGCACAAGGGGCAGCGCGGTAACAAGAACAGGGAGGGGCTAGCGGAACCCAAAGACTAGAGTTGTGTAAAAGCGGCCACTCCCAGCCAAAGGACATACACACTCCCAAGCAGTCCCACGAGATTGCCAACGGCCAAATCAAACTGGGATCCGTAGCCTTCCAAGGCAGAGACCGCATGGAGAGTGATGAAGCAAGCTGGAGTGCAATCACAGGATATCTGGTGTGGTCCGCCCAATCTCATCTTCACTCTTTGTTGCAGAAGCCATGTACTTTGGCTAACAGAGAACATAATGTATGAGAAACTAATGAAGAGAGATGGTTGGTTGTGGAATATGCCACAGCTTACCATACAGTACCTCAATCTCACAAGTACCTCAATCCCTAGCTACAAACATAACTGAACTTTCAGCAGGCCATCCCACGACTTTATTAAACTGAGTGCTTCCCAGCAGTGACACACATGCTGAGACCATGGGTGTGTGTCTGATGAAGAATGCGTCCCCTGCCCAGAGGTGGTGTCATGTGGCATACCATGGCAATGAAGAAAATGTTCCTCAGATACATGAATGCCAAGGTGAGCATTCCTGAAACAAGAATCTATCCCTAAAAGGACAAAATTATGCCAATTATGCCCTCCTAATATAGAGAGTGGTCACATACAACTAGCATGCCACCAAGTATGGTCCTCCCTGGCCAATGGTGGCCTACCAGGAGGTCAGTGTTGGTCTGTGTTGGTGGTAAGCAGTCTGAATGGCTGTAGTCAATTGAGGGAGAAGGCTGTAAGTTTGAACTCATGCGTGGGTTTCATTTCTACCACCTTAGGTATTGAATACTTTCTACCTGGACTCATTTGAATAGCAGTAGGTGGCTGGGGAAAGGGGACCAGTATCCAGGGGAAAGAACACCTTGTTCACGTCTGAAGAGGATGTCTGATGGGCATTTTGTGAAACATGAGTATCTTCAACTGCTCTACCCATTCTGAGAATTCCATTCACACGATTCTTTCCAAGACATCCTTATCACCTATTTTTCAACTTTGTTATTTCCAAGTCCCTGACCACCAGCCAGCCCTTTAGCTACTTTCCACGAGTCACTGTAAGTCCAAACCTAGGCTGTTTCTCTTTCCACACAAAATATAAATCCAGATGTTCTGTATAAACGTTTGCTCACATGGAAAATTGCTGTTCACCAATGAGTGGGACTATAGTGTAGTGGACAAACTCTTCCTGCTGGTGCCAACATGCAGACAGACATGTAAGCTGGGCTTGTGCTTTTCTGCCCTCAATCCACAAGTCAGGAAACCGATATGAACGTTTCTCCAATTATTAAGCATACTATGTTTTATAACTGGAAAAACAACCCGAGTATGGGGTCAGGTTCCCAATGGACACACCTGTAGACAGAAACTGTCCGGGCCTCCACAGAAACTGAGGTCCACAAGCTCTACTATGACTTGTGAACTACTGTGTCATTTTGGAGTTTCTGAGGATCGTGTTAAATTCAAAGTCAGTACTGAATAAACCCGAGAAGAACTGAACTCCATTCTCCTCCATGCACAGCTACCCTGGTAAGGGTGGGGACACTTGGAAAAGGCTTGAATATTTGTTACAGTTGTTCCTCAAAGGTGCCTTAGCTCCCTGAATTCAAAGAACGCTGGAGCTGTGCCCCGACTCAGGAAATGGAGAAATCCCACTTCAGATAATGCAAATTTGTTTTCTTCCAGGCCAGCCTAAACTTTTCTTTTCTTTTTTTGTTTGCCTATGTATTTGAAGAAGCATTTTATTTACTAGGCTGCCCACTGATTTCATTTTTAAGGAAACATTGCCAGAAATTCCTACAGATGAAAATCCTCTAATTACCATTTTAAGTGTGATTTTACTGTAGCAACTGCACCACCACCTGTTCTCCACAACTCCATGTGACGTAATTCCCATCGAGATCAAACATCCTGCTCCACCGCAGTGTCTGTACAGTGTATCAGGCCTACTGAGAACTGGCAGTTTAGCGGTCTTCAGGACGGTGGTGTGTGCTTACCACGACTTCCTAATGCCTCAGGAAAGAGAGTGCTCTGCCTGGTCTCCCAGAGTGTGTGACTGGGAGCTGCTGGCAGGCTGCACGGAATAAACTGATTCCAACACCCCCATTTCCTCCCGTGTCAGACTTCCACCTCTTCAGGAGTGGGGAGTGCTAGCATATTAACCTTATTAACTGTAAGCCGACTTTGAGTACATGTTTAGATCAGCCAATTCAACAAACTATTTACACCACTACCGAGTATTTAAGCCAAAATATTATATTCTGAATCCCAAATAAACACATTCAGTTCAAGGAATTCAGCCTTCTCAGATTATACAATATGTCATCAGTCTTGCTCAGACACCCAAGAGTTCATTCCTTACTTACTTGCCCTGCTTACTTTCCGGCCTCCCAATAATACAGAATGGCAAGGCCAGTCACTCTTTTTTTAGGAGTATACTTCTTTTTTATAATCTATCTTATAATTTTGATATAACTTAAAAAATACATTCAGATTGCATGAATGGTATAAAGAACTCCAGTATATCCTTCACCCAGATTCGACAAGTGTTAACCTTTTGCCTTATTTGTCATTTTGTGTTTCTCTTTTGCTACATGAACATATTCTCACACACGTTTTCTGACTCATTTGCCATTGAGAGAAAATTATAAGCATCATGCACCATTTCTCCAAAACACTTTAATATGTATTTTCCAAAGACAAGAGCATTGTGTTACATAGGTATTGTATTATACAATTATCAAAATCAAGAAATCTAATTTTGATACAATGTTGTTATATGATTCCTACCTGTACTTGAAATTTGCCTCTTGTCCCAATAATGTCCTCTACAGCTATTTTTCCTGACAATAAAATGCATTTGTTTGTACATTAACTTTCCTTCTTTCTTTATTATTGTGATAAGAACACTTATAAGCCACCCTTTTAACAAATTTTGGATTGCACAACACGGCATTGTTAACTACAGGCACAACACTGCAAGCAGGGCTTCAGAACTTACTCGGTTTGTATAGCTGAAACTTTGTATCCATTGAATAGTACTACTCCCCATTTCCCTCTTCTCTCAGCCTCTAGCAACCACCATTCGATTCTCTGTTTCTGTGAATCTGACTATTTTAGATACCTCACGTGAGGGAAATTCTGCAGTATCTGTCCTTCTGCGGCTGGCTTATTTCACTCGGTGTGATGTCTTCCATGTTCATCCACACTGCCACATAGAGCAGATTTCCTTCCTTTGTAAGACTTCATGATATTGCATGCTGTGTATATGCCGCATTTTCTTTATCTATTTATCCATCAGTGGGCATTTAAATTGTTTCTATATCTTGGCTATTGTGAATAATTTTGCAAAGAACATTGGAGTGTAGATATCTCTTTGAGATCCTCATTTTAATACATACTTAGAAATGGGATTGCTGGATCATATGGTAGTTCTATTTTTAATTTTTTGAGGAATCTCCATACTGTTTTTCATAGTGGCTGTACCATTTTTATATTCCTGCCAACAGTGTACAAATGTTCCAGTTTCTCTATATCCTTGCCAACACTTGTCTTTTAAAAAAATAATGGCTATTTTATGCCCTCACCAGCATGGCTCAGTTAGTTGAATGTCGTCTCACAAGGCAAAGGTCATGGGTTCAATTCCCGGTCAGGGCACACTCCTGGGTTGTCATCCCAGCCCCACTAGGGGAGCATGCAAGGGGCAACAGATCGATGTTTCTCTCTCACATCGATGTCTTTTTTCCCTCTCTTTCTCTCTCCCTTCCCTTTTCTCTAAAAATAAATAAATAAAATCTTTTAAAAATAATAATTTTAACATACTAACATCCTAAGTGTGAGGTAATATCTCATTGTGGTTTTGATTCGCATTTCCCTGATGATTAGTGATGTCGAGCATCTTTTCATATGCCTGTTGGCCACCTGTATGGCTTCGTTGGAAAGTCTAGTCAAGTGCTTTGCCCATTTTGTAACCAGATTACTCCTTTTGTAGCTATTGAGTTATAGGAGTTCCTTATATGTTTTTGAAATTAACCCCTCATCAGATGTGTTTTAAATATTTTCTTCCATTCCAATTCCAAATGATCACGCTGTTGATTATTTCCTTTGCTATGCAGAAGCATTTCAGTTTGATGTAGGCCCGCTTGTCTATTTTTGCTTGTGCGTTTGTGCTTTTGGTGCCATATCCAAGAAATAATTCCCTAGATAGATGTCGTGAAGATTTTTCCCTATGTTTTATTCTAAGAATTTTAGTCTCAGTTTTTCTGTTTAGGTCATTAATCCACTTTGAATCGATTTTTGTGAATTGATTTTTTTTGTGTTAATCTACTTTGAATTGATTTTTGTGCATTATGTAAGGGAAGGGTACAATTTCATTCTTTTGCATGTGTATATGCGGTTTTCCCAGCACCATTTGTTGCAGAGACAAAGGATTGTCCCCCGTTGTGTTCTCTTGGCCGCCTTGCTGAATCGGTTGAGAGTATGTGCGTGGGTTTGTTTCCAGGCTCTTTGTTCTGTTTCACTGGTTTATATGTCTGTGTTTATGCCTCCAGCTCTGCTCTTCTTTCTCAAGATTGCTTTGGATAATTGGGATCCCTTGTATTTTCATATAAATTTTAAGATTGTTTGCTTATTTCTATAAAAAACGCCATTGAGATTTCATTGACTCTATAGATCACTGTGGTTAATGTGGACATTTTAACAACATAAGTCTTTCAATCCATGAACATAGGATATCTTTCCACTTGCTTGGGTCCTCTTTAATATTTTTCATCAATGTTTTAACATTTTCAATGTACAAATTTTTCACCTGCTTGGTTAAGTTTATTCCTAAGTGTTTTATTTGTTTTGGTGCTACTGTAAATGGGATTTTCTTCTTTTTCTTTTTTTAGCTTTTTCTTTTTTGTAACTTTTTTTTATTTTTGTTCAAGTACAGTTGTCACCAATTTTCCTCCACGACTCCCTCCCACCCCAGCCATCCCCACTTCCCACCCTTGATCCTACCCCACTTTGGTTTCTTCTTCATTTTTCTTTCAAATAGTTCATTGTTAGTATTTCAAACACAAGTAATTTTTGCATGTTGATTTTGTATCTTGTAAATTTACTAAATTCTAACAGTTTTTATTTTTGTGAGCTTTTTAGGGTTTTCTACATATAAAATCATGTCATTTACAAACAGATGTAATTTTACTTCTTTCTTTTTGATATGATTGACTTTTATTTCTTTTTCTTACTGGATATTTATGGCTAGGACTCCCAGTACTATGTTTAATAAAAGTGGCTGGAGTAAACATCTTTTCCTTCTTCCTGATACTAGGGGGAAAAGTTTTAAATTTTTTACCATGAGTATGATGTCAGTTTTGGGATTTTCATATTTGGGCTTTATTATGTCAAGGTAAATTCTTTCTACACCTAATTTGTTGATAGTTTTTGTCATGAAAGAGTGTTGAATTTTATAAAATACTTGTTCAAGGTGTACTTAGATAATCATGAAATTGTATCCTTCATTCTGTATTTTCCTTCATTCTGTTAATGTGGTGCATCACATTAATTAATTTGCATATCTTGAACCTACTTGTATCTCAGGCTTAAATCCCACTTGGTCATGAAGTATGATCCTTTTAATGTGTTGTTGAATTGGGTTTGCTAGTCTTTTGTTGAAAATTTCTGAATCTATGTTCATCAGGGATATTGTCTGTAGTTTTCTTTTCTTGTATTATCTTTGCCTGGCTTTGAAATTAGCATAATGCTGACACTGCTATGAACAATTATATTCCAACAAGCTGGATAAACTAGTAGAAGTGGATTAATTCCTAGAAAAACACAACCTTCCAAAACTTAATTATGAATAAATACAAACAGACCAATAACAAATGAGATTGACTCAATAGTCAAAAAAATCCCAACAAAGAAAATCCCAGGACCAGATGACTTCACTGGTAAATTCTACCAAACATTTAAAATGAATTAACACCAACTCTTCTTAATTTTTTCTAAACATTTCTGAGAAAAGAGAACACTTCCAAACTCATTTTGTAAGGTCATTTACTCTTGCAGCATATGGGCCTTTGTTTCTTTAGCAGTCATGGGTAATGTCAGGGCCTAACTCTCTTCAGTGTGCCGGGGTGGATGTGCTGGGAGACAGACATCAACCTCTGAGGCAACTGAAGCACTGTCTCAACTCCAGTCATTGAAAAAGCTACAAGCAGAGTAGGGCTACTTCCCTTAGACAAGAATGAGTGGGGACAGGCTCCCTTTACATTCAAGAGAGGTACAGGGAAATTCAGAAGTAAAAAATTTCTCAGCCTTTTTGATATATAATACCATTCATCTTCTCAGGTTCTCACTCCTCCACCAATCCCCTTATTTAGCATAAGAAACTTGAGAGTGTTGTGTGTTTAATTAGCAATTTCTTGTTCCTTAGAGTCAGAACCTAACATTAATCCAAGGCTGATGTCTCAAAGAAGGGACCAAGAGATATGTTTAACTCTTTTCCTTTCTCTGATCTTTTTTAGGAACTCTCCCAAACAGAAACTAGAGGGAAAGAGATGCCTGCTGAAAGAGTTCATTCATGTCAGGCTCTTGTACACAGAGCAGGGTACAGAGGGTAGAAGAACAGGTTTGGGACAGGAAACAACAGATAGATATTCTGTACAACACCAAAACTGAACTCTAGGTAACCTATGAGAGTTTTGAACAATAACCTCAGGGAGGTTAAAGAAATGGATGTATAAGTGATCAAAAAACAAGGTAAGAAACAGGAACTGTAGGAAAATTCAGTGAGGATAAACTCCGCCACTTTGCTCTTAATTCAAATTCTAGAGTGAGGTTAGAGGTCTAGCATAGTTTCCTTCACGTGTCAAGTTTAGTTAAGAACAGGACCCCTAATTCAGTGCCACCAGATTATACTAAATGGGAAAGAAGTACTACCCCAATGGACAGTAGGAGAAAAGTGCGCTGGACAGCCAGGAACCAGCAACCAGCTGCTTGAACCATGGAGGGGTTCCCTGGTAGACTACAGTCCTGAATTTCACTCCCAGGAAGTTCTGCTATTTGCACTGCAGCTCCTCCAACTGCATAAGCCAGTGGAAATGGGACACTGAGCATCAGTTCCAAAGTCTGTCAACATGAATCTCTTTGGGCGTTCTCCCCACACTAAACGTTCATGTCACTTCAGCTGAACCTCTGGTATGACATTTGTCACTTCTACCTTGGATTATTTCAATTTAAAAATATGTCACATAATATGTCACATTATTCCTATTCAACCACACATTCTCATGGAGAAGGATCCAGAGTGATTTGTTTTTATATCCCCCTTGCACCTAACTTAATGCGTTAAGCACAGAGCTCAATAAATACTAATAGAACAAATGAATAAATGAATGAAAAAGGCAACCTCTTGTACCATCCAAAAAAGAGTATTTGATTTAGTTTAAAAAGCAAGGACATTCCACTTTCTTTTCATCCTTCGCCCATGGTATATGGGGATTGTCCAGAAAGTATCCATCAACATGATATGAAAAATAGAGACATTTATTGAAGAAGATACAAGAATCATTGTACATAGGACAATGATGCCTCAGTTCCCTTCAAAGTAGGCACCTTGGGACCTCACACAGTTCTCCCAATCGCCATCAGCTGCCCCATGGTACTTTCCTGAATCTCACTGATGGTCTGAAATCTGTTCCCTTTCAAAGGTGATTTTAGTTTTGGGAAAAGCCAGAAGTTGTAGGGCACCAAATCTGGGCTGTACAGGGACTGAATCACCTGGGTGACTTGATAATTCACCAAAAAGTTCTGCATGAGACATGATGCATGAGCGGGCATTGTGTTGTGAGGAAATTGCCAATCACCATTTGCCCATAACTGCAACTTTTTCTTCATATTGCATCTCTCAGCCAGTGAAAAACATTGAGCTAGTACTCCTTATTAATTGGGTGGCCTCATGATGGACAACAACTTTCCAACCAAAAAACACAGTTACCATGGTCTTGATCTTGCTGCAACTTTGCCACGCCTTCTTCAGGGTCATGGAGAACCAGGCAACTTCCATTAGGATGACTGGCCCTTCATTTCCAGATCATAACCATGGACCCACGGTTCATCTCCAGTTATGAACTTCTTGAGGAAATCTGGTTCATGGCTAGCGGTTTGAATCAAGTCATTAGCAACTGCAGCACAATGTTCCTTCTGTTCTGGTAGTGCAAGCTGTAGAACAGATTTTGTCACAACATGTTTTGTATCAAGATCCTGCATCAAAATCTCAGACACAGTCATTTTTGGAATCGCCAGATCAGCTTCTAGTTCTTGCACTGACAGTTGCTGATCTTTGTTGATTTGAGCCCATACACCTTCATCATTCTCAGGTGCCTTGCTTGTTGCAGGCCTTCCAGAATGTGGATCACTTTCAATATATTCTCAACCATCTTTGAGGTATTTGTGCCATACTTTTATTTGCGCTGCACTCATGTCATTGTTCCCAAAAAGCCTTCTGAATCACCTAAATATTTTCCATGGAGGAATGTTCAAGCTTAACACAAAATATGATGCAGATTCATTGCTCTGCTCACTCAGTCATTTTGAATGCAACAGCAACACAGTGCACATGCTCACTCAATGGTGTCTACTGTCCTCACTGCTAGTACAGTGAGGTCATCATTGTTCACACACATGCATTCCAGTCCCCTCTCCTTGGCTGCCAGGTTACAGTGATGTCATGCAAACCATCATTACATTACATTCTCATTACATTAATAATGGCTGGACTTTTTCTGAACAGACCTCATATACCTAAGCTATTCCTTTAATGTGAGAACATGCTTTAGAAATAATCAAGTCCAGAAAATTAAGTGAGAAGGGCTTTAGTCTGGACTCCTGTAGCAGATGGAGACTCCGAAGTGACCATTTCACTTTACTTTCTCTGGGGACCAAGGGAAAATTCTTGTCATAAACTTCCTTCTCTCCTACCAGATCTCTGTACAGTATTTCTCAAAGGAGCAAAACACATTTAGATTTTCTTTCTCCTCTGCTGAGAAAATCACCTTATATGTATCTCATATCAGTGCTTATATGAAAAACAGTTGTTAGAATGTCTTAAAATAAGTTAGAATGAGCTATAAGATCAGAAAGGAAACTTTAAAAAAATAAAATAAAAGGGAAAGATCATGCCTGGGTGTACATACAAAAAGGGTTCATTGAGTTGAAAATGCATTGCACTGGTTGGTTTTTACATGCATACTCTAGATGCGCCACTTAATATATAAAAAGAAGGTTTACCTAACTAAATTTCTAAGATTCTAACATACATACATGGGCAAAAGATCTAATTAAATGATTTTAAAAGAGGAAATACAATACAGCAGACACACTGCCTTGTATTTGTCCATATAATAATCAAAAATAAAATTAAAACAGTAAGGTAACACTTTGGCTTACTGTTAAATTTAAATTTAACAGTAAAAAATTTAATATTTTTAAATATTAAGAAAATAATTAATTGCTAATGCTGGTAAAAATGGAATTAAATAAGAACCCTCAGATACTTCTGTTTGGAGTGAAGATTATAATTTGACATATATGTCGAGTATTAAAATACTGATATCCTCTGACCCATCTAAGTTCACTTTGGGGAAGCTACCATAAGCAATTATCCAAAATGCCTATGATAGAGTTTGTAAGAAAGTATTCATTTTTTCCAAGCCTCTCCTATATTAAAATATTATAAAAGACCAAATTTTGTTGAAATTTCCCTGCTGTGCCTCTTACCTCTTCACTGACTTATATTCCCTTATCTGAAGTTCCCGGTGTCTTCCATTTCTTATTCTTTTGCTGCTTCCTCCTCCCCTTTCTAAAGGCATAAACCATAGACTAAGAGGGATGTTCGATTGGGAAGAGAACAGATGTGGCTGGCATCTCTAAAATTACTCCCAGTTCTCTAGTCCCAAAACAGCTCAAAGTCCTGCTGATACTGGGCCTTGCCAGGCTCACCTTGCTATATAAAATGAAAAGACATCATTGATGAAAAATAAGGGATATGAAAATCATTTCCAAGAAGAAGGGAATAAAGCAAGCCAGAGGGCAATCAGTTACAGAAAAAAAAAAATTCCCTCAACATAATTTCACCCAGAGCATTAAAACCGTGGCTACAGGCATCTTACCTAATTGCCTCATCCATTTGTGCAGACCATAGTTTCCAGAATGACTTTCTTGATTGAATGTATGTTTGCTGCCTTTGGCATTCTTTGTTCCTACAAAGATTTGAGAAGATTGAAAAAAGTAGGATGTAAGCTGATGGTTGGCCATTGGGTTTTAACAGAAAGGAAGAAGGCCAGTGCTTTGTAGCAATTCAACAAAAAAAATAAATAAATAAAAGTTTATTTCTGCAGTCAGAAACCTAAGATTTACTGTGGGTTTATATTGGTGACAGTGGGGGTGGTGACAGATTGCTTGGCTTGTGTCTATGCAGACCCATACCTAATATTTGCAGGGTACAGGGCAAGAGAACAAATTGAGGCCCCCAGTTCACAGGATACCCCCCATCTTGTTCCTACTCATTATCACATAGGAAGGGACCTCCCAAGAATACCTGGGACATGTAACCTAAAAAGTCAAGCTCCATCTCTGAAACAACTCTGAATCCATTGTCCTCAGAGAAGTCCGGGGAAAGGGGACACAAAATCACTGGGAGTAGATTTGGAGCCAAGTGATGGGAAATTTTCAGGCATAGGCACCTAGACTATGGTCTGCAAGGGGAGAGTGGGTTGTAAGTGAGCAGGCTCCCTTAGACCTTAAGGCACTCCTCTTCCTACGGGGACTCAAGCAACCAGAAGACTGAAGGGTTTGAGTCTAGAGCAAGAGTCATAGAGCCGTCTAGGTCCAGAATGGTCTTGGGTGTACTGCACTTTCCAAATTCTGAGTGTGAAGGAGAGGAACTGAAATGTCCCTGTACTTGTCATGGTAACCCTAGTTATTAATTTATTTCCTTTCCTTCATTCTGACAACAATGACAAGGCATTAGCAAGTGATTCAATGTAGTAATCATGTTCTAACTGCAGCTGGCTCTTGAGGTTTTTATTGGGTTTTCTCACGTATGAAAATAAGATGTTTATCATTCATCCTGTAAATGTCAGGCCAAGCTCATGACAGAAGAGAAGGGATCATTTCCCTTAGCCATGTACCAAAAAGAGGCCAGAAAGCAGGGAGGGGGGCATCATCAACATCATTAGTTTGGTATAAATAAGTATGTATACCAGAGACTTTACTGTTAAGTGGAAATCAAGGCCACATGTTTTTCTGAACTCTGAGGCCTGCATAAGTTTTGTAGCATAGCCAGTAAAAACATTGATACTCACTTCCATAAAATATGGTGAGAAAGACTGAATACATGTCCCTTTGATATAAAGGTATACTCCATTAGCCCCAATAAATGTGTTAAATTGCCGAACTGGGAGGTGTGCCAGTTCCTGGACATCTTGGGTCTGTATGAGGCTCCCTTAGCCACAAATTTCTCCTGCCGCTGTTACACGTCTCTCCCACAAGTAGGGCTATGGCATGACATAGATTTAAATAAGCAGCGTTCTTTTACTGCGTGCTGATGAGCCTCTGACACACAGGAAACTAATGGTAGCCAACTGAACCGACAAGTCAGACGATCTTTCTCTCGATGACTAGTCTCTTACTTTATTTCCTAATAATAATCCATAATTCCCAGCCATTTTTTAAATAGTATCAGCCATGACCACTCTATCCTTGAACCTAATTTTACATTTAATGTTCCTCTGGAGACAAAGCCGTTTCTGATGTCTAGTCTAAGCTTCCCTACCTTTAATTCATCATGCAGCCTTGCACTTAAAGTTCGAACTCGGAGCTGTATTTCCAAGTCTTGCTCTGTTTCCTCACTTGGCACATGCAGTTATGGCTGGATCTGCACAGCAGTCACCCAGTCGCTACAGGGCTGGTGAAATGTAATCAGGGAGTAACGTGGTGTGTCGGCCCTGGGGCCAGGTGCTACATAAATACAAGCTATTAGAATACTTTGACCTGTAGGGGTGGATGGTACTTTGATACATCCTTGTCACATTACATTGTGACAGGCCTCTGCAAAAAAGCACAAGACAATCAGCAACTGAGTGTATCTTGCTGTGTAAACCTCCGTGGGACGCAGTCGTACCTGTATTGCAAGCTGACTTCCATAGAAACTGTGATTATCTCCATCTCTTATTAATTTCCTTTTCCATAACTGAAAATGTGCAGCTCCAACTGCCTCTCTTCATTAAACAGATCCTGATATTCTTCAAACGAGCCATGAACTCTCTACTGTGCTTTTTTTTTCTGAATAAATGAACATTTAGGAAGAAGAAAAATTGAAGCCAGATTTTTCTATAGATTATATTTTATTACTTCAAAAGATGATTCTTGATTGTGTTCACTTTAAATATGGGGGCATGCAGAGATCTCCTTAAGGACAAAATATGTAAAGCAGAAGCAGCTAAGTGATCTTGTGGCCAGGTCTTCTATTCCTCACCTACATGAAAGCTAGTTGATACAGATCTAGATGCAATGTGAGCCAATATTGCATCTGTAAAAACAGAAATACCATAACACTATCAGCTAAAGGAAATTTCAGATGTAGTGGTACGTGGCAGAGTTATTTTCATGTATTTATTCTTCTCAAGCCATGTGAATTTTTAAAGGGCAAAAATCCTGTCTTGTTCATGTTTGCAGAAAATAGACTAGGCTAAGATTTCAGTATATGTTGATTAATAGCAATAGAAACTGCTTTGGAGCCCATCAATGTCTTCATCAAATCCTCTGGCAAGGAAAGAAAGGGTAAGCGAATGCTATACCCAGAATTCTGTAATCACCCGGGATACAGCCAACACTGAGATCAGAATTACAATCAGTCTATCCGACTATGAGAAGGCTAAGAATGGGATCCCTACCAGGGTCCACATAGCACTCCTGCACTTTCCTGCCTCTCACATGCAGGGGTGCATCTGGGCACTTTTAAGCACATATTCCAGCTGGAGACTAGAATGTAAATAAAGTATTATCTTACACCAGAACTTTAGAGAAAATGAGTAGGCAGTCAGCTGAGAACAGAGATATCAGCAATTCTAATTCAAAGGTAAATGTGAACATATGAATGCAAAGAATTGGCATTCAATATCAATAACAGGAAGGTCCATTTTCAAGCAGAGGTAGAAATATGCGCACTAACGAAGATGACGGGCCTCCAGGGATGCATTTTGGTAGCATGCCATGAGCAGGGATGCATTTTGGTAGTTAGCCATGGTAGGTAGGTAATTTTTCCGTGGGACCATACAGTAACCCCCACATAAATGTGTCCTTCCAAAAGCTCCCTTAATTTAAAATGTTAGCTCCTACCAAATAGCAAAGCTCGATTTGAAAATCTAATTACCTACACCTTCATTTAAGCGAGTGAATTTCATAATAAATTATTCCAATAGCAGATGCAACATGACTGAATGGCTGAATTTTCCAGAATATTGTCTTGATCAAAAGTTCAATGTTTCTTCCTTAATCAGAAACCTAACCCACCAGATAAATGTGTTAGTTTTCAACATGACCCTCCATTGATTAAATTTGCCCAAACTCAGGGGATTAAATGGAAAGAAAAGAGAGAATAGAATTGGTTTCACTTTGTTTTCACCTGAAGTGTCTTATTTGTTAGATTACTTTGAATAAAACTTTATGTGTTATAGGTTAGACCTTGTCTGAAATACATGAAGTTTAAAATGGATTTTAGTTCTTGGATTGCCAATGACTTACAGTCATTAGATTGGTAATTGTTATTTGCTGTGCACTTTACCAGGTAGATTACTAAATAAGATAATGTAGATAAAATAGAACTGATTGAATATTTAATCACAGGCACTTTAAATCATTATATTACATGATTTACATTCATGTGCACATTCTATTCTAAGAAAGCTGTACCAGTAGTGGCTAGTGGGGGTGGTTCATATTTCTAACCATAGAAATATCTCTCAATTTTAAATATTAATGAGTTGATCCATATAAGTGGTTTATTTCAGTCATACCACAATTTAATAACCCGGGCAGGAATAGAATCTAGTCTTCTCAGTGCTAGACTAGGTCAAGGGGTTTATCCATGGATTGTACATTCAATAATACTCTTTGGGTGAATGAATGACCCACAATGTGTCTCAAATAAACCCTTGCCCTGACATTAAATAGTTAAATCTTACTCCCCTAAAAAATTGGCAGAAATCATCATCTATGTTAAAAATCAGATAAGTAGGTAGGTAGATAGACAGACAGATGAATGATAAATATGAGTCATATCTGGCTGAATGTGTGTCAAATGTTGCCAATTATCCAGTCCTGCTTTCCTATTGACAATGAATTTCAAAGAAAAAATCCTGTGTGGATCTTCTCACTTCCTTATGGAAACTCCAGAGATCTCCCCTCCCATGGTCCCTGTAGGGAAGGAAATTTATATCAAGGAAGGAGAGTAATAGGCATACATGACACACTCAAGCTTCCCACACCTTCAGGTCACTTTATGATGAAAGAATTAGAATAGAGACCATGTAGCCAAGGGCTTTCAATCTTTCCTTCCACTTTCCCTCCTTCTTTTCATCCTTTTATTCTTTGTATCGTCCTACTTTTTTTTTTAAGCAGCAGATCACATTTTGAAAGCGCGTTGAACTATTAATCCTGAAACCCACTATTCACTGGCATTCTATCATTGGGGGGGCCAGACACTGCTGGATTACAAAGAAGTCAATTCTTATATTCAGAGTTTTGAAATTTATGGCAGAATTAATAGTTTAAAAAACAAAGTTTTTCTATTTCAAGAGCAGGGATTTTGAAAAAAGAAAGCATTTACGGAAATGGCAGTTTTGATAAAAATAAGAGCATTAATTTTATACTACATACAATAAGGTTAGAAAAATGCCAGATAATACAGAAGCCATTTCCCACTCCTAAAGAGATGAATTTCAACCAGCTTGGAGGAAGAAAGGACAGTGAAGGGAATAATAATCGAATAAGCTGCTGGTGGGAGTCTCTGCAAAGGAAACCTAGATAAGACTGGGAGCCTGAGAGTTGGAGAGAAATATACCCCACTTCTCATTAGCAGTGCCAGAGAGGCTGCAGAGAAGTCCCCCTCTCCAGCATGAAACCACACTCTGAATAGAAATAGTGGAAAGTCAGGTGAAGGGAGAGAAAGGTCTGAGAGAGGCCTACCCTGAGGCTCCTCAACCTAGAGGAGTTAGAGGGCAAATTTAGAAATCTTCAGGACTCCATAAGAGGAACACAAGTGGTTGAGGGCGTGAACCGGAAGTGTCATTACAGGTGTGATCAGAGCATGCTATTACCGATGCCAAGGAGCCCAGAGCTGGTGGTTATAGCAGGTCAGGGACGAAAGCAGCAAAGATAAAAACTAATGACTGGAGTTGAAAACTTATATCTACACAGAAGCCTGCGCATGGTTGTTTATACGTCTTATTCATCTTTGGAGAACTTGGAAGCAACCAACATATCCTTAAGTAGGTGAATAAATAAACTCGAGTACATCCAGACAATGAAATATTAATCAGCACTAAAAGAAATGAACTATCAAACCATGAAAAGACAAGAAAGAAACTTAAATTCATGTTACTAAGTGGGAAAAGCCAATGTGGAAGGGCTATATACTATATGACTCCAGCTACGTGACATGCTAGTAAAAACAAAAGTATGGAGACAGTAAAGAACAACGCAACAGAAAACAAAAAACAAAAAAAACAAAAAAAAAAAACAGTGTTTGCCAGAGGTTAGGGGGAGGCACTGCAGGAAGGAATGAATAGGCAGAGCATAGACCATTTTTAGGACAGTGAAAATACTCTATATGATACCAAAATGATAAACACACATATATCATTATGTATCTGTCCAAGCCCATAGAATGTACACCGACAGTGAGCCTTAAGGTAAGGCCATGTGTCAAAGTATTAATAGTTTCATCAGTTGTAACAAATTACCACTCTGGAGGGGGGTTGATAATGGGGAAGGCTATGCCTATGGAGGAGCAGAGGGTACAACGGAAATCTCTGTACCTTCCCCTCAGTTTTGCTGTGAACCTAGAACTATTCTAAACAAATTAAATCTTAAAAACAAACAAACAAACTATGTATGATGAAAGACCAGCACAGACAGGCACACGGCTGCCAACAAGGGTGGCCGTGGACTAGACTGCCACTTTCCCCCAGTAGCAGGCTGGTTTTTAAGCCCCAGAGGTAGATTCAGAGCTGAAGAGAAGGGAAGAAAAGAGCAGAATCTTGAAATGCCTTAGTGCAGACTGTGAATCGACTAAGAACCAGAGTGGGGAATTAAGATACAATTTAAGCTCAATTACAGAAAATAAAGTTTGTACATTTATTTGTTGCCTGTCAGAACCATGCCTGCTACACCCACCAAATAAAAGCAGAGGTACTCTGGTGTCAGTGGCCTAGGGGCCGGAGGCCCCACCAGCTTGGCCTCATACACCTCTTCCACAGCAGGGCTCCCCAGTCAGGACACTGGTGGAGTTTGGGCCACAGAATTGTTTGCCGTGGGAGCCATTGTGTGCATTGTAGGCAACATCTATGGCTGCTTCCCCCAAAACCCAGTAGCAAACACATTCCCCAGACATTATCAAAATGTCCTCTTGCAATAAGGGAGTAAAAATTGGCCCTGGTTGAGAATCACTGCTTTAGAATAGCCCCAGGTAACCCTGAGAAAGAAACCACAGAACTGCATGGAGTGCAATTTACAAACAACAGATGTAGCCAATTTCTCATTCACAAATGTGCAGTTGAAGTCAAGATAGATAAATTGACTATGGTTCTGCCTCACTATAAATTAAGGAGAGAGCAGGATTATAACCCAGATTTCCTGACACTAAATTCTGTGCTTCATCTTTCTAGAATTTGAAGTAGAAAGCTAGCAGAGAACCTGGCACATAGTAGTAACTTCAAATTAGACACTAAATGAGTGAATGGCTTAGCCTTTTGCACTATGCCATGTTCCCAGACATTCCAGGGCCAATGAAGAACAAGGACCAAGCCTCCCAGCAAGTGTCAAACGCACTTCTAGAGGTCACACTATACCATTCAGTGCTGACTCTAACACTTATCTGCACATCTATGCATCCAAAGTCAATGTGGAAAAATATTACTGGCCAACAGTTGACTCAATGCCGATAATCGTACAGTATTTCAAGGCTTACAAGATGGTAAACATGGAATGACCTTTCATATTTCCCAGGGCTAGTGGATGACGGAGGTGTTGAAGCAGCCGTGTGGAGCACCTATGACAGGCCCGGTCTCCACTGTGCAACACCCAGGGCCTCTAACGCCCGTTACCGGAACTGCACTCCTTGGCCTTCACTCATTGCGCCCAGGCACTATTCATTGTTTATGGGCGGTATGTTGTCATGTGTCCCCTACGAAACCTCAGGGAGCTCTAAAACTAATCAATAGTTTTCTGTTTCTTTTACGTTTTCTATTATGTCTACTTAGCACAGTGCTGGCCACAAAAGAACAGATGCTCAAATTTGAAAACTGCTAACTGTAATTCTACAGACAATTCTTTAATTTGTTCAGAAACAGAAATGGGTACCCTTAGAGCCATAGTCTGTCTGCCACAGAGAGGCCAAAAGCTGTGATTCTATTTTCTGTCCTTATTTATTAATGTATAGTTGGATGGCACATCATCTGACATCAGCAGCCAGTGGCAACTTTTCAATCTGTGTTCCTAATAGAGATAAATGTCAAGCAGAGGTGGCAATCTGGCCGAGAGCCCACCAAGGGCAGCTCCAGGGTAAGGTCTGTTTGGCCGTTTATTAAAGGCGGCATAGCGAGACACAGGTTGTGCTCGGCCAGTACAAGCGACTTGGCACCAAGCCCACGTCACCAGTTACTTACTGCTCTGGGCCTCCATGTCCTTACTGAACGGTGGAAATAACAGGAGTCTCTACCAAATGAGGCTGGTATGAAGAGTAAATGAATAAATGCATGTAAAGTTCTTGGACACACCTTGCACAAATTAAGCTCTCCATAAATATTAGGTATTTAGATGGTGTTCGCCGTCAAGGTCAGCTTCAGCAGCAGCATAATCATCACCACCACGAAGGCTATTGGAAGGGGTCAAATCACAAAGCATTCGCCTGTCAGCCTTTTCAAGGACTCTTCAGTCCTTGAAACTATTTAGCAACCAAATAATCAAAATCCCAGGCTGAACGTATAAATTGTTTTGAATGTTAAACTCTTACATATAGTCACACTACTCATCAATCAAAATATAAAAATTATATTTTAGTATTAAGTGACAGTTTTAAATGACATGAAAAGGCTTTATTCTTCCTTAGTCTCTTATTCACTCCAACTCAAGTCTTAAGGGTCTCAGGGGACACATTTCATCATTGCAAGACACTTAAAATAACTCCAGGCCCCATAGACTCCTGGTATCGCTCAGCCCCTCTGAAAAGCAGAAAACAGTATGATTTTCTTATGTGTTTTTCTAAGAAAGCCATGTGTACCAGGGACAAGAATGTAGCCTTAAATATTATTAAAATATGCATATTCCTAGCCTTCTTTCTCTCTTGCTAAAAAAAATTCTGTTCTTGCCCAAATGGCTTCTCCCACTGCTCCGCCCCCGAGCAGAGGAGCCAGGAGGGCCCCAGGCTCAGCAGGGCGGAGCTCTGGCAACGGTCAAGAGGCAGAACTGGAGAAAACCAAGGGAAAGGGGGTTTCCTTCAAAAAGATATATTTCTGATTTTTTATAAAAGAAAAAGAATGCTGAACAAACAGGAGAAAATTGGGTGGCTTGTGTGTGCTGGTTGGGGTGAGAGAGGAGGCTGAATGACGAAGAGGTTTGGGTGACAGCAGCCGTTGGTGCGGCGGCCGTGAGCATGACAAAGATCGGGGCGATCCTGAGCATCCTTACACGTGCGATAACTTACATCTCCCCCTCCTTCCACTTCCCATCTGATGTTTTCTTAGAAGGGTAACTAAATTTGGAACTTCTTTCAAACGCAGTCTTCTTTCAGATCATTTGCCTTTAAATCAACACCTAGCAAAAAGCTAGCTCACCTAAGACCTTCCATATACAGTTACACAAGACAGCAAATACAAAAAAGGGACGGGGAGAAGTTACAGTTGAATTGTGCCAACATTCAGGAGTTCGTATTTAATCAGATTTCAAAGAGGGCGGCATCGCGCCTGGTTTTCAGTTTGTAGAGGAGAATTCTCTTGCAAATGGCTGCACTGAAGTGGCTGACATAGAATAGCAGGAACTCTTAGAGCCCCAAGAGAAGGACTGACATGGCTTCCACCAAAACCCTGGAGGGAAAAGCAAAGAATTCCTTGTGCCTATGGCTCCACGTGTGCTTTCTGAGGAGGCTGCAGCAGCAGCAACGTTATTAGCAGATGCAGCTAGTGTAGCTCTGTGGGCTCCAGCCCAGCTGCTCTCTCCCTTCTCTGAAGTGCAATACAAATTAATTTGCCAAAACATCCAAGAGTCATCTTTGTACTAAATGATGCATGATTAAAAAAACACACACTGGCTATGTCTGCCCTGGCCACATTCATTACCAGCATTTGCTAAACATTGATGAGCCCACCAGTATTTGGGGGTGGCAACAGCTTGGTAAAAAGCCAAGGGGACCCTGGAAATGCACTATGCTGCTGCTTCTAGAAGGCAGGGCTTCAGATTTATTTGTTGCTATTTTCAAGCAAAATATTTCAAAGCAATCTAAAGGCTGGGAAGAGCAGGCTCCCCTAATAATGCTATCAATCCTAAACCCCACAGTATGCCATGGTCTCAAGTGACTTAAAAAATAATAATAGTACAGAAAAGCAGCAGCTAAATATTAGCAAATACAAAATATTCTGAACAGTAGGGAAAGTAGAGAAAGAGAGAGAGAGACTATGTTGGGGATTAGTCACAGTTTATAAAACATTGATGACTTTTGGCTACTGTGCTTTACTCCTGCAAATGGGAGAGATTCATGCATAACCTATAGAGGAGGATGTCTTTAAAGTGAATGAAAGCAGCTGAATAATACAGTTTCATTCACATTTGAAACTCCTTTCACTTTACATAACCACTACCAGGCAAAGCATCATTGTTCATATCCCTCGGACTGATTAAGTTGTGAAACGAGGCTTGTCCAGGCTCTGTGTGCCCCCCAGAAATTCTCAAGAGAGGGATTGACCACATCTCTGCCAGTCCTCAAAAGCCTAATGTCTGGGTAGGGACAGACTTTGCCCAAGCAACTCCTGCAGATAAACACCTCATGCTCCTATTTTCGGGAAGGCTGAGGTCCTTGTTTACTGCCTGTATGCTGGCCACCTTCTGGCAGGGCAGACAGTAGCTGGCTTTTACTCAGGAGGCCACGCACATCTCTACTGTAATTAAAAATTACAACATCAAAGTTAGCTCTGCCTCTAGCAAGACAGAGGCTGTGTTAGTGAAAGGTCTTTGTTTCCATCCTTACAGATCATCAAATTCCATTTTTTAAAAATGCAAAGAAGAAAAACCCCTACAAGGCAGACAAGAACTATGTTGAAGAAAAGTCAATAAAACAATTTGCTCTTCAAGGGACCAGCAGAGGTAATTTTCCCTTTGATCTTTCATATCTGCATCCTGTTTCTACCTGATTTATTCAACTACTGAGAAGGAATCTCCACATTCAACTTTTTTTGATTAAAGTCAATTTTGTTAGTTGAGGGCAGAGGCTTTTAATTACCCTCATGAACAGGGAGCTTACAGATTCCAGAACAGAAGGCACTCCTAAGCCCAGGGACAGAGCAGAATAAAGGTGTATTAATACAGAGAGACGACATGGAACTCCCTGTAAATCACTTGGATCTGTGAATCAGGAAGTACATTAGAAGGCAAAATGAAAACAGCACAGAAGCCAAAATGCATATTTTATGCAAAGTTATTCACAGAGTCCTGAGGATCTTCCTCGCCAATTAGATGGCTTCATATTGACAGGCTTTTATAATCCATTCAACTTGCAGTTTACAAAAGAGGAAACTGAGGCGCACACAAATTAATTTACCCTGGATTATCTAATGTACCTAAATTTACCTGCTTAGGGGTAGAGCCAGCATTGCCTCCTAATTAATGGCTGTTCACCAGTGCGTCATGAGACTGCAGTAGAGAACTCTCTTAAAAAGCCCTGCAGGCTGCGGCTGCTGGCAAATTGCCAAACAGCAGGATGATGTAGTCAAGTGATTTAATAATGAAATCAATCATCTGTATGTTTAAGTGGCACAATGCCAAATAACCAACTGATTAAATGTTTAAATGTTTAAAGCTTGGCAGTTGTGTAAGTCTTTATAAACTACTAGGGTAATTTTAAGTAAATTGTAGTTTTCTTATATTAAATGATGCCCTTCTTATCCTTTTGGAAATCCTTTGTTCTCAGTCGTTCAAATGATTTTGTGTCTCTAGATAGTGAAAAAGCACTTCCTTTTTCATGACTGCTAATAAGAGTAAATTAATTACAAACATCTTACTAGTTGAATCTAGGAAAACATAATTATACAAGAAGTCTGTCCAGAAAGTATCCTTCCATGTACTATGATAAATAGAGACATTTATCGAAGAAGATAGAAGATACAAGAAACATTGTATATAGGAAAATAAGGCCCTGGTGCCCTTCAAAGTAGGCACCTTGGGACCTCATACAGTTCTCCCAATCGCCACCATGGGGAAATACCCTGTGGTATTTCCCTGAATCTCATCAATGCTCTGAAATCTCTTCCCTTTCAAAGGTGATTTTACTTTTGGGAAAAGCCAGAGTTGCAGGGAACCAAATCTGGGCTGTAGGGGAGCTGGGTCACCTGGGTTATTTGATGTTTCACCAAAAAACTCTGCAGGAGACATGATACATGAACAGATGCATTGTCGTGATGAAGCTGCCAATCACCAGTTGCCCATAGCTGCAGCCTCCTGAATCATCTGAATAATTTCCTCAGAGGAATGCTCAAGCTTAAGGCAAAATTTGATGCAGATGCGTTGCTCTACTCGCTCCATCATTTTGAATGCAATAGCCACACAGTCCACATGCTCACTCAATGGTGTCTTCTGCCCTCACTGACTAGTACAGTGATGTTGTCATTGTTCACACATGCACATTCCAGTCCGCTCTCCTTGGCTGTCAGGTTACATCGATGTTGGGCAAACCATTCTTGTTATATTAACAATGGCTGGACTTTTTCCAGACAGACTTAGTATATTTGAGAGTTTCTTGAGGAAGAAGGAAATTGTTGCCCTGCAATGTCATACACTGAGTCAGTGAATTACCTCTAGGTGACTCTTACTCTAAATTCATAACATAGTAAAAGCATGTCTTGTGTGCATGGCTGTAACAGAGACGTATCACGTAGAGAAACTGAAGAGAAAGAAAAACCCTCAAACGCTTCCTGAGGGTGGGGATGAGGGTCACAGAAGAGGTCGGAATGGACTGTAATCATCAAAGGAAAAGCATCCGGGGAAAGTGCAAAGGATGATGGTGATCACAAGCAAAAGGAAGTAAGCTATCCACCACTTATGAGGCCGTGGTGTAGCAGTGTATACTTATCTACTGTCGGCAAAATTTAGGGACCCCAGAGCTTTGAGGAATCCAGCCTCGTGTCAGAAAGGCTGCCTTTGGTTGGGGAGGTAGAATAGAAAGGTCCCTTTCTTATTCAGCTACTACAAACTAGAAATATCTAGTAGAAGTTCTAGAATTTGGCAGAATCCAGGAAGTAGCTTGACCAGCTTAGTTCATTAAACTTAAGTCTGTGTTAAGAGTGCTTTTGGATATTCCCACAATGGCTAACAGAAAAGAGAGGAAAATGCTGAGACATCATTATTTGTGTCGCCAATTATCTGGCCAACTTGTTCTGACTTTAGACAATTCAGTTCCTCATCAGTCATACAAGGCTTACTGAGAATCTACTATGTCCCAGTTTACAAGGTGCTGAGGTTAAAATGTAACATTATCAAGTTAAAGTGTGATTATTATCACCATCAGCTGTTTCAACAGTCTTCAAGATGAAGGTTCAAGAACACTTTCCAGTTTCTATCCCTGGTTTGCCTACATAGTGAATTTTTATATTTTAATCATTTCAATCAAGTGAAATGTCACTGCAGCTTCCCCCCAGCTTCTCAGGGATAAGGAATCTTGGCACTTTGGTGTAATAAAATATATCAGGAAATTAGAGGACAAAAATATATTATAAAAATACATATGCAGGGTATGAACGACAAACATTACCCTTAATTTTTGTGAGCACTCCCAAATCAATTAAAAAATAAACCAACTGTAATACAGTCTTCCTGAATTGAAAACTTTTTCACCTTTGGAATTCTTAAATTAGTTATCTGTATATGAACAATAAAAATTCAAAATAAAAGACTTAATTCTCCTTGTTGAAAACAAGGGAAGAGGTTCCCTTCTCCTTCTTTTTTAGACCATTCACTTCAGAAAACTTGTACTCTTCCCTTGGAAATATATATAAAATCTTCTGAAAACTAGATAGAACTTTTGTCATCTTGGTAACCCAAGAATGTCTTTCTAAAGAACCTGGGAGTCATCTCTGAAATATAGTCATCAAAGGCGATAGCGCCCCGAGTTCCCAGTTTCCGTGGGAAAGTCGGAGCCTAACTTCAGTGGGTTCTTTGCTCCAAGTTGAGAAACTGCCTCCTGTAATCAAGGTATGAGAAACTAGTGTTTCTTCTGGATAAAGCCAGTTAGCGACCACAGACCTGGTAAAGTCAATTACCAGGTAAAGTTAGGGTGAATCAGGTATGACAAATGGTATTTGGGACCAACTAGCATTTTCCTTGAAAACATGCGTGTAATGGGCTGTGTCCACTTTGCTGTATAAAAGGGTGAGATTTCTTACTGTCCTTGCACCTCTTAGGGGACTGCTTGCAACACACATCGCTTTCTGGTTTCATCTTATTCAAGAATAAAACTGATTTTTATCTCTCCTATCTTTGTGGGGAGGTTTTCTGAGTTGGGAGAATATTTTGTTTTTAATTGTATTTCCCCAACATATAGAATTGTTTTCTGTTCATTTCCTCCCCTAGATTTTAAACTCTGAAAACCCAAAGACCTAGTCTGTTCTCTTTGCCATTGTATTTCTCTTCTGCCTGGCACATAGGAGGTCCTCAATAAATATTTGTTAATGTACAGACCATCATGAGTTTTCTGAGAGGATAAGCTTGAGATGATGGGTGACGGAGGAAAACTGTGATTTTCCAACAGGGCTGGGCTTGTCCACAAAATAAAACCAAATGAAATCAAGCTGCGAGAAGGCAGCCGGTCTCTGCATTCCTCTCACATCCTGTTCCTTCTCTTCCCTGACTTCGCAACGAGGAAGAAAAGTCCTCACAACAGGAGTTATGCTAGGTGCTGCTCAGATATTAATTATTCTCTGGGGTTGTTGAGTCAGAAAAAATACTATTTTCCAAAAAGAAAAAGTAACTGGTAGTAACAATGTCTCATAACAGGATATGGCTATGCAAAAATTAAAGTTTAAGTATTTAAAAAGTAGGCAGTCTACATAATTACTTCTGTAAATCCAGGAACCAGGTAAGAATACCATCACCCTGATAAAAAATAGTAACTGTAATAACTTCTCACACTGGTGAACTTACTAACAATTTCCAGTTGACTTTATAGCCCTCATTTCATTTGTGGCTAGAAACAATTCTATGAGAAAAGGAGGATAAATATGATTATCCCACATCAGAAATACAGAAACCAAGGCTCATAGAACTTATGACTTGCTAAACATCTGACAGGTAAGCAAAAAAAAAAACTACGCTAAGACATTTTGATTCTTATTCCAGCTCCCCTCCATGTGCTTACCCTTAACAATGGAACAAGTGGTAGCCACAAGACTTTCCCAAAATGACCCTGCCACCCATAGTGTCAAGCCAAGAATTGATTCCACACCCTTTCCTAGCTTTCAGAGGTTCTCAGGCTGTGTACTCAAACCTGCTTAGCCTTTCCTGGCACGAGGATGACATGAATGTGCCACCTGGGATTCCTGATGCCTCCTCTCATTCAACAGACCCACCCTCGGGTGAGAACCCATAGGTGGTGGGATTGTGACCAAATAGCATAGCCTTGTCCTGGTGTCTACTTGTCCTAGTTAGAGAAAAGGAGATAATTATAAAAGCAGGGCTCTTTAAAGATACACAAAGGTGGGATACAAAGAGTGTAAATAAAAGGAAAGCCAATTTCAGTAGTATCACAAGGAGGCAAGACGTTAGTTTGGAAAGACAGGTATGTATTTGTATTCATTCAATAAACATTCACTGAGTACTGTATGTGTGCCAGACATTGGTTATACAGTAATAAATAATAGGATATGGGCCCTACTTCTGGAACTTCACAATAGAATGAGGTAGATAGAAAAGCAAATAAATGATTAATATAATTCGATTTTATAAGTGCTTCAATAGCAGCATCAACTATTAATCATCTAACTAGAAATAAAATATTTATCTAAATAAAAATGAATTAGAAGTTTCACAATATTCTAGAATCAAATAACAAAGTTGTCCAACATAAACACTTCTGAAAGTGAAGAAGTTAAATAAGTACCTTATTAATAAGTAAGGCAACTATTTATTTTGAATTTCATGAAAAGACCTGAAAAATATTGGGAGTTAAATCCTTTAAAGCTACCAAGTTCCTACTAGTATAAGCCAGACCCCAGGCTGTGCTGTGGCTTCAAAAACTGAATAAAACAAAATAGCACCCAGTAAAATAGAAGCACACATGTGAACTCACCATTATGGATGGAGGGTGTGATAAGAGCAACCACAGAATGCTACAAGAACATAGAGAAGATATTTAAACAAAACAGGGAAGTCGAGAGGGATTCCCAGATACACATGATCCTTAAACTGAAGGGTGAAGACAAGTTTACTAGTTGTTATGGACTGAATGTCCCCTCAGAATTCATATGCCGAAGCACTAACCCCCAATGTAATGGCTTAAGGAGATAATTAGGTTTAGATGAGGTTATGAGGGTAGAAGTCCTATAATTGGGGATTAATGTCCTTCTAAGGGGAGGAACAGGACACAGATCCCTGTCTCTTTTTCCAAATGCACACGAAGAACAGGTCAAGTGAGCATACAGTGCAAGCCAGCAAGAGAGTTTTCACCAAGAGTCACATTTGTTGGCACCTTGATCTTCGATTTCCAGAGTGGTGAGAAATAAATATCTGTTGCATAAGCCACCCAGTCTGTGGTATTTTGTTATAGCAGCCCAAACTAAGATACTAGTTTAAAACAAAGAAACCATTTTAGAAAGAAAAAATTAGGAAGTGAAGAAATCACAGATGCTCAAGACGGCATGCCAGGCTTGAGAACTAAAAGAAAGTTGGCATGATTAAAGGGTGGGCATGCATGTGGTTCAATGCAAGTAGACTATGTTTCAGAAACAGGAAGCTCAGAGAAGTCTTGCATGCTAAAGTGGGTGCTTGAACTTCATGCTGAAAGCTATTAAGACATTTTAAACAAAATAGTACTTGTTCAGAGTTGCAATTTAGCCTACTCTAAAGGGGGGCTACAAGAGGGTTTGGGAGGGACAGGTCTAAAGGCAAGGAAGAAGTTAACATACATTCTTTGCTTTAGGAACCATTCTTGTCCTGTTTTATAATTCTGGTCAGGCCATATGGTTCAAGTGGGCTGATGGGTCACCCCTTACTCCAAGGATGAGCAAGTAGCTTCATCTTGGGCCAGTTAGAATACTCCTTTCCTACCAGTTATAACAGAGTTCAATATACAAGATATGCTAAAAAAAAAAAGTATCAAATATTATTAAAAATAGTCTTGTGGAGGTAACTGTGGAAGTGATCCAGGGAGGTCCTGTAATTTCTGAGGTTCAGGAGTTATAGTTTATAGCACAATAATAAGTAGCACTATGATAGGAAAAGATAAGGAAGCTGGTTTCACGATTCAGTCTTCAAATTAACATTATTGAGTACACTCTGCATGCCAAGTGCAAAATAAGGTGCTGAAATAAGGTTGGTAAAAATATAAATATGAATAAAAACAGTTCTTGTCCTTAAATATCATATTTTTATGAAGGAGAAACATCTACATATTATTCAAGATCAAAACTTTTAAATGCATAAAGACATTTATGCAATGTCTTTACACAAATAAAGACATATGGTTATCCAGAAAAAAATAGTGTACTTGTACTTGTTGCTGCAAGAAACAGGAAAAGCTATGAAGAAGTATCTATTGAGCTTAGCCTGGTTGGATAAAATTTGGACAGATGAAGTTGGAGACAAAATTCATATTCAATAGAGTCAAGAAAGATAAGATGAAAAGTCGTTAACTTTAATCCCAAAATGGAAGAAGAGAAGGAATTGCCCAAGGCATTAAAATTACTTAAGAAAAGGAAACACTCAGAGACCGTGGGAGATAATAGTGTAATCATTTGAAGTATTCAAATTATAAGAATCAGAATCAGCCAATGGTTCAGAAGTGGCTCTGAAAAGCAAGTAGACTCACACATGGGGGAAAAGAGGCAGAGTTTTCTCTAAGAGAGGGAAAGGAGGAGGAAGGTACCAGAGGGACTGCCTCTCCACATTATGATGAGGGCCCACAGGCCATGGCACAAGAAGGGGTGCAGGAGAGAATATGAGGAAGGCCTGTGTGCTGGCCACATACAGGATCCACGTGGCTCTCAGACTGGAGATAATGAGAGTGAGCAAATTATTGGCAGAAGGTGAAAGACATCAGCAAAGACCTGGAGAGGGGAAACAAAGACACCTACCCAATGGGAAGAGTTTGACTTAGAGAAATACAACAACCTGTTTTCTCATTAATGCTCAATCCCCCATCACTCTGGTTGCTTGGTTTACAATTCTTGCAGCAAAAAGTTTCACACTGGAAAGCAATCATATACACAGTGGGGTAGGATTTAGACTCTTTTTGCTGTTTTCTTTTACTCTGATTTTAATTTTAATGTATTAGAATCAAATGGAAGTTAAGCTTACTGCCAGGTTATAATTCTTGATGAGAGAAGGCCCTTGGCATGGTGAGCTTCTGCAGGCAGCCGTTGTCTTCTCTTGGCTTCCCCAGCTCCTAACTCACCCTGGAATTGCCCCCGCCTCACCGACCTCATCATTCTCAGATGGAACCATTTCCATCTCCCATGAGGCACAACCCTTGGCAAGCCGTTCTAAAACTCCCAGCTTAAATGCCCATCTGACTGGTACTTTGCAACACTGATAAACACCTGCAGAAAATGAGAAATGAGAAACCAAAGGAAGGAAAGTAACACGATGTCTTCCTGCTAAGCCCATTGATTCACATTCTACTTCTCACAAAGATTCAGGCAAGCTAGACATTGCCATTTCTGTTTTATCTGAATATTACTAAGGCTGTAGCAGGAATTACAGAATGAAACTTCAATTAAAAAAAACCGTGAATGGTGAAAGAAACGAAAATTATAAGGTGAATCAGACCAGTTTAGGAGAGTGAAATAAAAAGAGGGAGAAGAGAAGAGTGAGTCTTAACACCTACAGAGCTTTCCTCCCCCTCAGGAAGCGCTGTGTGTGGTACCTAAGGCATGATCTGAAGATGAAGCTGTGTGAAGGTGTGTGAGGAAGATTGATCAGGTTAGTCCAAGCCATAGAGCCACTGTGAGTCTCTAATGGTGGTTTTCTCAAAGGGCATAAGGCCAATTACCTTGGTAACAAAGAGGTAGCCAAGGAGGTACCAATAACAGTTGTGTAAATGTGTCAGCAACCCGGAGGACAGACTTGAAGGACGTAACGCATAAAAATCAGAGGGACAGCGTGGGAGAAAAGGCATCACGTCACTGCCGTTTTCTGGGTCACTCACGGCTGCACATTTTAGATGTTCTTACTCTCTTAGAAGACACACCCAGTGACTCACTGGGTGATGACGGCAGGGCAAAGAGGAGACAGGCTCCCCTGATCGCCACGCTCTGATCGTATCGAATTCAAAATGAGAAGTTAGATCATCGTGGCTTTGTGAAAGGCGATGTCACATGATCCTTTTTGTAAGACCTATTTATGAATTCAATAGTGCCCCATTAACAGTCCCACCAAGCATTTCTAAATCTGTGTGTGTGTGTTTGTCGTAGTTGATTTGTCAGCATTTGTCTTCTGAAGTTGTTTTAGAGTCTTCCGTGGTGTTTTTCCAAAAATCTTTGATAAGTTTCCTCATAAGTGTGCCCAAAAACATAATTTTGGAATTATTCCCAATAATCTATCCTGGTTATGAGAGACTGGTGAACAGGGCAGGATGAAGTTTTTACCTATTTTCCTCACATAAATGAGGACAGAAACAAAAAAGAAATGTTCAAAGCAAGCAGTTGCCCAGGGAGCCAATCTAATTTCTTTTATAATTTTTAATTACACAAGTAATTCAAGAAATATTTTCTTCATAAAAATTTCAATAATACAGAGCAGAAGTCCCCAGTTACCACAATACCCAGCCCTACCCCTTTCTTTGGAAGTATCTACTTTTATTAGTTTGGTGCTTACCCTCCAGAACTTTTTCTGTGCGTTTACACACATATAGAGATAATCTGGGTGCTATTTAATGTACATAATAGCATATGTTTTATTCTCTTAATATGTCTTTGAGTAATTAATTCAAAACATACCAATCTACTTTCTCCTTTTTAACTGTTATACATCATTTGAATTAGGGTAACACTAACTACTTTAACAAATAAATCCCAAAATGTCAATGGCTTAAGTCAGTAGAAGGTTATGTCTCACCTACCAGTCCAATGAGAGTGATACAGGTCAGCAGGTAGCTTTCTTCCATTTAGAACCCACATCCCTTTCCTCCGATCGCTGACCATCTAGGGTCTTACAATCACCTGCCTCCGGTTAGTGGAAGAGCACAGGGATGCTACATTTCCTTTCAAAAGGCATATCCTAGAAGTGACCCACATCACCTCCACTAATATTACCTAATAACTTTAAGGAGCATTTTAAAATTGCTAATTTGACTATTCTGTCATTAATGGGCTATCTCTGGTTTTCGTTCTCACAAGTAACACTGCAGTGAATGTCTTAGCACCTGCCTTTGCAAGTACATGGACAAGCATTTTTTCAGGCTAGAAAGTGAGGTATGTAAATGATGGCTCAGAAATATGCACATTTCTTATCTTAATGGAGATTGGCAGATTGCTCTTCAGAAAAGATTATACCAATGCATGTTCTACTAACAATGCATCATTTCTCTGCATGCCGTTAATCCTAGCTATTATCCACCCTTTACATTTCACCAATATGATAATCAAACGTGATTTCTAATTGTTCTAATTGCTTTTTCAAGATTTCATAATTATGTTGAACATCTTTTAATATGTATGTTGGCTTTTATATGAATGCATCCGTGAACTGATTAGTCATAACTTTTGCCAATATTCTACTCAGTTGTAGGTAAAACACACCACTCAGAGGGAACTGTGGCAGCACAGTTTGGCTGGGGCCACGTGACATGGCAACAATGAGCTGTGAGAAAGCAAAGGCAGGACTTTCAAAGTAAGAGGCTAAGAACCAGTTTGGGGACACTCAGCTGCACACCCTCCTCTAATCCATATGAGAACTGGGAAAGGCTGAGACAGAGTGGAACTATTAGGACTTTTTCTTGCTGAAAACCAGAGAAATGGCTTAACACAAGCCATGTCTCCTGGAGTTTGGGGACAAAGGAACCCGATGTCTCAATCGCTCCTGAGACAAGGGTAGCCAGCCTCTCTGCAGGCAGCAGAAAAGGAGACCTTTCCCCAGAGTTTCATTTAACTGAGAATATAAGCAATTTCCCTGGACCAGAAGTTATCCATGTAAAGTGAAGAGGTAGGTGGAGACTGTCTTAAATCCTGTTCCAAAGGCCACTTAAAAGAATAAAGTGGTACTAGCAGAGAGAAGCTGGAGGGGCATTACTACACGCTTAGCGGCTAAGGGAGGAATAAGTAGGAACTTGCCTGAAGAACTCACTTTCCATTACCAAGTGGACTGAAGGGAAGCCTGTCTCAGGGACGGGCAGGAGAGGCCTCCAAAGTCTACAAATGTGCCCCACGCTGTGCCAGTGGTGGCACACGGCAGCACTGGTCAGCAGGAACGCATGTCCATGCCACTCACCTCCCACCCTTGCCCTGATTTCAACCCCGGGGGAGCCCCAAGCATGCCCGCAAGGGGAAGGAGAAGAGGAAAACCGAGGTTGAGAGTAAGGGAATTAACGTCTGTGTAGGCTGACTCAGGAATTTAAGCCTTTAGCATCAGCCGTTCAGGTTAAAACCTCAAAAACAGCAGCAAGAGGACCAAGTGAACAGGGCAGGGATCTTCCAGATTTGCCAAAGCAAGTTTTAATGCTAAATTTGTACCAAGCTTTGCCGTGTACTGAATTTCACAAACACAGAACGGTACCAAGGAGGGGAGACACACTTGCCAGTTTGCAACTGTGATGGAAGGAGCAGCGAGCTCCTGGCAGAGGGGCGGCGGGAGGGGGGAGGCACATGCTGAGGGCGCTGCTCAGGGGGCCCAACTAACCTTTAGGTCCCATGAGAGCAGAGAAAAAGAATTTACCTTAAACAGCCTAAGAGACATGAATTTCTAGAAAAAGTACAGTATTGATGATTATCTGAATTCAATGGACACACAGTGTCTACCTACATTAGATACCTTATCCATCTGATGTAGTGTGTCTTTCAAAGAGTTAATATTTTTGAACTTCTTCCAAATGTGCCCAGCATATAGTGAAGGATCAGTAAATGATATTATCATCATTGTTAACATTGTTATTAAAAATAATCAAATTCCTTATAAATAAAAACTATCTGGTAGATGATTTTGTTCACTGCTCCTTGAGGTCTGATACAGTTTCTATCGTCCAAAGTTGGCATGGTTTTTGTGTCCTGGGAAAAAACTGTGTTGCCAAAACAAACCTATAATTCTGCAAGGTAGAGACTACCACAGTACTGTGAGAGCCAGGTTTTGATGTTGACATTATACCTCAAAGCCACTTATTCTTCCCTAGTAATTGTGTGCTTAAAATAGCCATAAAAAAGTACATACAAAGTAAAGGAGGCCGGAAAGAGCTTTACGATGGGGAGTGAGTGGCCAGGGCATGATGACCTCGGCAGGGAGAAGTGATCCAAAACGAGAACACAAGAGGGGTGCCGAAACAGACTTGGGTGCAGATGATTGGCAGTCTCCAGCTCATCACAAGTTTTCAGCAATTGGTGACATAAACCTCAACCCTATTTAGAATCACCCTTCTCCGGGAAGAAGGATCTGGACAGAGAGCCTCTTCTGGGGCCTGCTCCTGTCGGGGGCAGCTTGGAGCTGACGGCAGGGTCAGGAACGAAAAGCCTGAGGGACGTGCTGTCCTGGACGTGTCCTATGGGTGGACCCTTTCACTTTGCTTGCCAAATCTGCTAAGAAGAATCCTTTGGAATTTCCAAAGCCTTCCTGCTAATTAGGATTTTTTATCTAAACGAGACTCCAATTTAAAATTGACTCCAATTTATTTAGCACTATCCATTTTAGGAAAAGTAGTAATAATCAACATAGTCGCCTTTTCTTGCAGTTTAAGAAGTCCCTAAGATGCCCGAATCTCAAGTTCTTAGAAACAGGACTTCTCAGAAACCTCACGTACTAGAAACCAAATGTTTCCCACATCTGTCTAGCATGCGAGTGCTGAGGGAAGAGAAGAGGGACCAGGACACCAGCCACTGCTGGGTTTAACTCTAGCAGACCTCACCAGTAGGCACATGGTAGGCACACCCTTAATATTTATGTCCCACATATAACGTTTGACCCATAAGAGCTCTATTTTCTTAATATTTTATATTTCTAATAACAAGCACAAACTTGTTATTAGACCATTATTAAATGGTAGTTAATTACTTACAGTTTGCAGATAGAAAAATTGAATATTCTTACTCAGTGAACATGCAGGCAATCATAAGAGATCCAGTGCCTTCCAATTCACAAACTTGATATGTACGGAAAGACTCTCTTGCTTTCTTCTTTATGGGCTAGAAAAGAATTTTGCCCAATTAGAGACCCAGCAAAAGAAAAACTGAAGGATAGTAGGTGTGGAGGAAATGGGCCTGGTGACTTTGGCACAGGAACTCGAGACGATCAGACAAGGTATGACCCAGGCTACGTGTCCCCTCTACAAGCTCCCCCGTGCTGTTTCGTATTGTCAAGTTACAGACAAGTTTTGCTTGGCAGTGGCAGTAGTATCACAGTACCTATCACATAACATCTGGTAAGTTTTTTGTGAGTATTCAACAAATTTTTTTTTAAAGAAAAAGAGGAAGAAAGAAAGCAAAGCAGGGAAGGAAAGAGGTCATTAGAGTTAGATGAAGTCATGTGAGAGGCATCCAGGTCTGATGGGATTAGTGCCCTTAGAAGAGAAGATACCCAAGATCTAGAGCTCGCTCTCTCCCCGCACCCGGCCAGGCGGGGAGCCACAGTGAGATGGTGGCCTTGTACAAGCCAGGAAGAAAGCTCTCAGCAGGAACCAACTGTGCTGGCACCCTGATCTTAAACTTCTAGACCCCGGAATTGAAAGTTAATAAATTTCTGTTATTTAATTCCCCTATGTATGGCATTTTGTTACGACAGCCGAAGCTGGCTAAGACACGCACACGTGCAATTCAATCCCTGACAAACCACAGCAGCCTTTCTTTCTCATCTCCCATTTGGAATACCCCCTCCTCCATGCTCATACGCACAGACCGTATACACATACTCTCGTTTAAATCATGCACATTTTTTATTTCACCCCTTCTAAAACTTGTCAGATCCTGTCGCAGTCAGGATGAATCTGCTTTATCTTGACCTACTCAGAGCCCGAAGTATTACAGAATCGTTGCCTCTGTCAGATCTGTAGGCTATTCATGAACACATCTCACTGTAACCCTCACTAGGTTTTGACCTCCCAAAAGGCATGGATTTGAGTCCCATTCATCTTTTGTGCCTTGTTCTGCCTAACATCATAATTGACTCCAAGCAACTTCTCAACAAATATCTGCTGGATTTAATGGAATTGACTATTGAGATCTCTTCGGTTCCTAGAGGAGCCTTTTTTCAGCCAGAAAAGGTCTGGAAGGTCCCAACAGAGTTAGTATGCAGTCTTTTCTCCTCTAAGATTTAAGAAACTGCCTGCAGACGCCACCACCTTCTGAGCATCAGGAAATCGATGACAACAAATGGTGCTGTCAAAGGGCCAGGTCACAGGGGAGCGCACACACAGGAAGCACCAACGGATGGCGCACCTGATGCAGTGCCCATATGAGCTTATCACAGCCACATCAAATGGCCTGCACCTGATGCCCCCCACGGAGTCAGGTCAGGCTCCAGCAGAGGGCAGCTTGCTGATTTCTGTCCTCACTCCTTGATTGATGTCTGTGTCTGTCAATAAGTGGGGGAAGGGTGAATTATCTCAGGGCTGGGCTACAAGGCGTAGAAAGGAACAAATAGCCACTTGTACTCCAGTAAGATAAGGGAGGAAGAGGAATGGCAGAGCTAGAATAAAAGACTGGCAAGCCAGGGTGTGCAAATGAGCTGTGCTCCAACTGTGCAGAGAGGAAAGGTGGAGAAGGAATCGCTGCATGTGGGAGGCATAATTCATTTTAACCTCCAGAGGCAGGTAAAACTATCCTGTATTAAAATGTGAGGAGGGCATAACATCCCTAGACTTGCAGTATAGACTTTAACATGCTGGCTAAGAATTAGAACTCCGAACTGAATTACAATGTCAGAAACACTCTAATTGGTACTTAGGGTGAGGTGCCATGATACCTGATCAAACTCTTCCCCTCGGGTCCCCACTGCTTTGCCTTCTTCCCCTCCCTCTCCCATCACCCCCCACCCCTGACTTCTTGCCACCACCATCCCTCTTCTTTCCCCTCCTGGGAGGACCCCCATTCTTCCAGAACAGCTAGCTCAGGTAATGTAGCAAAACAGATCAAAGTCTTAAGAAAGATACTAGGAACCCTGGGGTGGAAAGACTGAATGGCAAAGGAGGGAAAAGGAAAAGGAAGAGCAGTTAATTGAAGGCCTGTGAAAGCTACTTTGACAATCTCATTTCTGCATTATCTTCTGCCTGGCAGCTGCAGCTGTTCAGCCACTTTCATCCCTGACATAAACAGTCCATATCTGCAATTACAAGAGCCCAGGGAGCAAGCATTAGTATGCTGCATATGGCCTGGAAAAAGTGCATTGCTGGGCTTCTTCCTGCCTTAGAAGTCCCTTGCAGACATGTCCAGCAACAAAGGGAAAACAGATACAGAAAAGCCGAGCATGTCTTGGATGTCAGAAGCCATGTCTGAAGCACGGGGTCAGATGGTTGTGTCAGAATCAGGGCAAGTGAAGAGCAGAGGAGAAAAAATGCAGTGGGTGGCTGAGACTGATTTGTCAAAGTCTGTCTTCAAGAACTAACTACCTACTAAGACCTGTGCACTAATTTTAGTAGCAAGTGAAATGATAATAATGGGGAAGGGCAACTCAGTCCAAAGTTGAGCCTAGAAAGACAGAAAAAGGAAAATTGAAAAGGAAAACTACTGTATATTCTCTTCCCTTTCACTGCCATATTACCTGTTAGTTGGTATTTTATCATCATGTCCTTGACGAGTTAAACAAACTCGCGCCGTCGCAGGCAGGGCAGGGCGGCCGTGCCACCCACTCAGGCCCCTAGCAGCCCCAACAAAGCCACGCCCTCTCAGCCTCTCAGCTTTCTGCAGTAACTAATCTTAAGAGGACTACGGAAAATTTTATTTTTAAAGTCACCCAAATAGAAAATCTATAAAAGAAAATTTATAAGAAATATACCAGAATCTCAATATCCAATAATAGAAGGCTAGCTAAATATGTCATAAAATATACATTTAGTAGAATATTGTGCAACCAGGAACTTAATTCTATAGTTTTAAGCTAGTGATATATACGAGGTCTGTCCAAAAAGTGTCTAGCCATGTAACATGAAAAATAGAGACATTGATTGAAGAAGATACAAGATACAGAAACACTGTACACAGGACAATGACATCTCTGTCCCCTTCACGGTAGGCACCTTGGGACCTCACACAGTTCTCCCAATCTCCATCAGCTGCCCTGTTGTATTTCCCTGAATCTCATCAATGGTCTGAAAGCTATTACCTTTCAAAGGTGATTTTAGTTTTGGGAAAAGCCAGAAGTCTCAGGGCACCAAATCTGGGCTGTAGGGGGGCAGAGTCACCTGCGAGATTTGATGTTTCACAAAAAACTCTATATGAGATGTGATGCGTGAGCGGGCAAGTTGTCAATGAAGACAATCACCAGTTGCCCATAGCTGCGTCCTTCTGAAAAATCTGAATAGTTTCTGTGGAGGAATGTTCAAGCTTAAGGCAAAATTTGATGCAGATTTGTCGCTCTACTCAGTCATTTTGAATGCAACAGCCACACAGTACACGTGCTCATTCAACAGCGTCTACCACCTCCACTGACTGGTACAGTGAAGTCATCATTGTTCACACATGCACATTCCAGTCCACTCTCCTTGGCTGCCAGGTTACATCAATGTCACACAAACCATTCTCATTATACTAACAGTGGCTGGACTTTTTCCGGACAGACTTCATTTCACAAAACACAGCCTCATAAGGAAGCCATGATAGCATGAGAGTCTGTGAAGCTTCTATAACCAGGTGTTGTTTGATAGGAGCTAGAAGCAGTTCTGGCCAAGATCTGAAGAGAATCGGTACTCAGGTCTATATAGTGTGTGTACACGCCTGCACAAACACACAGAAATTGATGGGCCAATTAAAACAATTAACCCTAATTTCTCACTGAGGACCAGAGTCCTGGCTCTGATAGACTTTGGAAGATCAGTAGAAAGTCCTAGCTTATTTTTGCAATATCTATTTTCCTTACTAATCAAAACCTAATGTGTTCTAGTGTGGCAATTTGTCCTGTTAAATAAATAATTAATTTAAAAAAAAAAAACTTTTCCCACCTTCCTGGCACATAAGCTGGCTCTGACCAACAGGATCAAAGTGGAGGGTACTAGATCGGATTTCTAGGAAAGCTCTGTGAAACAGAACAGTCGGTCAGCCTGTGCCTTTTGCCCAAGTGTGATGCTGAAGAGGAGTCGTCATCTTGTGACCATGAGGCAGCAAGCAGAAGGTCAAACCCCACACGGCGAGGGCGTCTGAGCAGGAAGACAGGCAGCACCCGGCTCCCAGCTGGCCCCATGTCACAGTACCTGCTCTGTACCATCTGTCTCTAGATTTCTTGTCACATACAAAGGAAAAAGAAGAAGAAAAAATTGTTTCTTTGCTTTTTTCTGATGCGCTTCCAAGTATATTTCTATTTTTTATAGGAGGTATCCATTAAAAACTGAAAGAAGTAAAATCCTCTCCTTCTTCCCCCTAACCCCCAAAACAAGAGAGGCCAAGCGAAAGTTTGTTAGTTGGTTACCAAACTGGACTGAATACTGTCCCACCCCTTCCACATTTGTGCCCACCCAGAACCCATGAATGTGATCTTATTTGGAAATAGGGTTTTTGCTGATATAATCAAGTTAAGATGAAGTCATACTAAATTAGGGTGGACTCTGAATCTGATCTGACTAATGTCCTTACAAGAAGAGGGAAATTTGGACACAAAGACATATAGAAAGCCATGTGAAGATAGAGGCAGAGACTAAAGTAATATACCTAAAGCCAGTGAATGCCAAGGACGGCCAGCAATCACTAGGAGCTAGGAAAGAGGTGTGAAACAGTGTCCCTCAGGGACTCCGGGAGGAACCAGCCCTGCCAACACCTTGACTTTGGACCTCTATGCTTCAGACTGTGGGAGAATAACTTTTGGTTGTTTCAAGTCACCCAGTATCACCCAGTTGTGATACTGTGTTACAATGAACCATAGAAAACCCTTGTGATTGGTTTGTCTCCTATTCATTTACAAGCATGTACTTTTATATCCCATGTTTCTGAAAGGGGAAACAGAGGAACACTAAGAAAATTGAATTCCCACCTGGGGTACCTATGAGATAGGTCAGAATTTAAGAATCCCTGGACATTTTTGACTATTTGTGTTCCTCTCTTATGAAGGTGACCAAGAAAAGGAAATAATCCTGGTTTGGCACTTAAAAGTGGAGGCCCTGGGCCAGGTGAGGCCAATAAGATGGGACAGCTCTGACTCTTTGGTGATCAAAAGTCAATCAAACACAGGAATCACATAATATAAATAATCTAAATGAACAAACTATAGCAAATTGCTTTTGAATACCAATATCACATATCCAAATATATATTTTAAAATGTGTTAATATTTAAATGATCAACAATGAAAAATTTGCTAAATAAATATGGAAACCCCAATCAGTGAAATACTACGGTAACTTACAGAGAAAATTGTTGAAATGAAGTTATGTCTCTGTGAAAAACAAAGTTGGTTACAAAATAACATTTATGTTTTCATTTGTTATAAAGAAAAATACTGGATGACAAAGAAAATGAAAAATGAAGTTATTGATGAAAAATAAATTACTAATTGAAAGAACTCCTGTCTCAGACAGAAGTTTAAATTAAAATAATTCAACTAGAACCAACTGTGATACTTTGCTGATCCACGACTGAGCATATAATAATCCAATCCTTTGTAGAACAAAACCAGAAACCACGGTTTCTTTAAAAAAAAAAAAAAAAAAGGGACTGGTAAGAAAGAGGGAAAAATGCCTCTTCTTCAGCATGAGTTTAAGTAATGTAAACTATAAAATATGAAAACTTGTCTTCAGATGAACCTCACAAATAAGTCCCTCAAGCCAAGAAGCAGCGGGCTGGTGGCTCTCCCTGGTGGGGCAGTGGATTCAACTAGAACAGGAAAAGTCATTCTCACCTTCAGTTAGGGAACTGGAGTCCCCCACAAGGCCTGTGAGTCAGGGTGTTAATGAACACTGATGTGCATCTACCTGAAATTCTAGCCTGCTGGACCCCGGAGAGAACCAACCAGTGAGAGTGCCCTGCGGCTAGATGGCATGCTCCGAAGGTAGGCGGTGCACTAGATGGCCTGACAGGACTGAACGGGAGCTAATTAAGGTGACCACAAGGACCCTTGTGGACCAAACCAGGACAAGCATTATTCAAAGTACCTGAGGCTGCAAGTTTAAATATGTAGGAAGAAAGATGTCTAAGTTTTAGCTGGAAAGCCAGTGAACAGAAACTACCATATTAAAGGGATGCCAAAGAGGAAAGCAGGCCAGTGATGGAGAGAGGGATGAAGTATGAAGAATCAGACTAAGTGAGATTTTTTGCAGGTAGAAGAAGATGGAGGAGAAGACATCAGGATCAGACTTGCTTAGACTACTTAGACCTGCAGAAATTCTGGGCCACAGCCTCCTGATACACATCAGGCCTTCTCCTTCCTTCCTGTGTGTGTTCGGGGACAGTGGAGGGGGGCTCCAGTTCTCTTTGCCTGATTACGTCGTACGCATCGCCTTCACTGATGGAGTCCGTGGAAGAGTGAGGACCAGACCCAGCCCCCCTCGCGTGCAGTGTGGAACCCTCTTACCTTTCAGTTCGCCTCTTTGGTGTCCAGTGCAGTGGGTGCCTCTGTGTGAAGGACGGAGGCATTGCCACTGGCAACTGGCACAAAATTCTCGTGCAAAGGAAAGTCTAGAGATGTCAGCTCTCTCACAGATAATAAGGATGGCTTCCTGAGTGATGAATGGCTTAAGAACAAAATAGAAAGAAAATAGAGAAAATATAACCCAGTTTAGTCAAAAAGGTTGAGGCACATTCATTTGGCAATAAAGCCCACTTAATGAAGACCGAGAGGCAGTCTCATGTGACATGAAATACTAGTGAAGGTCATGTGCACCCCCAAAGGCTGAACACTGAGAGGGTCACCGAAATGGAATATGGAAGGGAAGTAATTAACATCAATAATCTGTACTACTTCCAGATGGTCCAACTAAAGGGCTCCTTTTACAAGTCAGACTATAAACTGTATAAATTGGTCAGTAAAACACATCACTAAAGATTGAGATTAGAGACTACATCCCGTGTAAAACTTCCAATAATTCAGAAACAAGTTTGTCCTGGAACAACACTGACAGAACCACAATGACATTTTCAGTCCTCAGCATCCTGTGGATATGCAGGTATCGAACATTTAAAACCCTCTAATTCCGTTGCTCTGTACTCTACGTGCACAAAGCAGGGTTCATAGGGCTCTGGATCTTAGTTATTTCTGCCTCAGGCTGTATCATAAGAGTACACATGGTTTTTCTCCCCTCCAAATCCTTTTTATTGTGGATGGCTTCCCCCAAAAGCCACTTGAGAGTGTGCTTGGCTGTTGACACTATGCCTGATGTCAAAGAGAAAATGTTCAAGTTTACACTAAGTGTTCCCTGGATTCCACCCCAAGCCATTCAGTCACCCTGCATCAAAAGCACCACACTGGATTATGCAGGGCAGAGAAATTCTCTCTTCAGCCTCAATTTGTGTGACTTTGTCAACTGGGCCACAAGTACGAGAGGGGAGCCAAAATCTTCTGGAGGGCGGACCCCTGTAGTACTAGCTTCCCCCACTACATGAGTATTCTAGGAGCCCATCTGTATCAGTGTTCCAGCTGGTGTTGTTGTGAGAGGCTGTGTTTGGCTCAGTGAATTTTTTTGGAAGAGTCTTTCAACACTTTTGCCCATTTCATGATGGGTGATTTAGGAATGCACCTGCCCACACTGCACTGAGTGTTCAGCAGTTTTTGACCAAAAAAGGCATGACCCCCGCCCCCTATGGCCCACCCTCCCTATCCACCTGACCTCACCTGGAGCAAGTTTTTTTTTTTGTTTCCCCGCATGAAAAAGTCCTCAAAGAGAAACATTTTGCTGATGTGGAAGAGGTGACACAAAAAGCAGCAGAAACACGAAAAGACATCAAAATCGACAAGTTCAAAAACTGATTTAAGCAGCGGAAAAACATCTCAATAAGTGTATTGCATCAAATGAAGGGTACTTTGAAGGTGACTGCAGTTTAAACATATAAGAATAAATAAAACATTTTTTATAAATAAATTCTAGGTTTTTTGAGTGCCCCCTCACATAGTAAAATATATCTCATACATCTGAGTTTCCCTTGTGAGAAGAATTTCTTCACCCTCTGCCTGTAGATCTTCTTTCCTCTAGACTCAAACATCAGTCTGTGGGCCAAGAAAGGAGAGCAGCACCTGAAGCAAGCATGAGGCTGTATTCCCCATCCTCATCTCTCCTGCAGGGGCTCACAGAAACTTCTTTGAACAAGCCATGCCCTCCTGGGCTGTGCATCTCCTATCAGTCCATCAGACATGCTCCTTATGTCCTCAGTTCCAGCAATGCCCACGGTCCATTCAGTCAGTCAGTCAGTCAGTCAGCATATTACACATTTCTTGAAAGTTTACCCTATGTTGTGCAAGAGAAGTGCAATAATAGTGAACAAAAGCAGACCTGGTCTCTACTCTCAGGAGCTTACAGTCTAGCAGGAGAAGAAAACATGCAAAGAATGATAGAAATTTATGTAAATGCACAACTGCTGTGAGAGTAATAGATGGTGCTATGAGAGGACACATGTAGAGGAAAACGATCTACTCCAGGAGAAGAAGGAAGTTTCCTGAGGAAGGATTGGATACAGTGAGTGGGAGGAGCACTTGGCCTGAGGGAAGAGCAGTGGGAAACAACTCAGTGTCCTGAAGGAATATAAACTCACAGTAGTACTTTCCCTAAGCACATTGACTTAGTTAACGTTATTGACTATAAAGAACTGTGATAAATACTGAGGAGTACTGTGTAATTTACATATAATCTTTGACCCCAAAGAGCTTAAGGTCTAGTAGAGAAGACAGGAAAATTCATTTTTATTGGAGTGTGACAACTCCCATAAGAAAGTTATGGGTAAGAGATTAAGGGAGCCTCAGACGAAAGGGTCAGGCAAGACTTCCCAGTGAGAGCTCAATGAAGGAAAGAAGGAAAGGATGGGATTTCCAGGAAGAGCAAGCAGCCTGGGAAAAGGCACAAAGGCAGAACCAGCAGGACCCAGTCAGAGTTGGGCTTGTGAGAAGGGTGTGAGCAGTGGAGGCCCGGAGCGCAACCGGAGAGGAAGTGGGACAGGCGGGAAACCTGGAGGCTCTAAGGGAAGCCTTGTGTGTAAAGCTGAGGCATCCGAACCCTCTCCAAAATGGACTGGGAGATAAAGAATTAAAGAGAAACAGTGAATGATTTGCTCTTTTATTTCATTTTGTTTTTCTCCCCCACTATCTCCCACAGTGAAAGGTACTAAGATTTGAAAAGAAAACCAAAAACCTATAGTGACGACTCTACTTTGTCATTTTTACAGGTTTATTTCCTCGGCTGGATGTTAGCACATAAAATCCCCAGGTACTTTTCAATATATGTTACATTTCCTCCAGTTTAGTAAATCAGAAAGTTTATTTCCTTTCATTACACTGCTTTGTGTTTTGGTGGGCAGTAAGCCATTCCAGTGCTGAGCTCAAATTAATTTTTTTAGCAATTTTGTAACAATGCATGTGATATATATAGATGATTGGTAGGGAACAGTTTTTTAGATATTATAATCTATTTATTGAAAATCAAAAATGAAATAGATAATAAAAATATAGCTTTACTCTGAAAACAAACTGAACATCTTAGATTCGAGACCGTTTTTCTTTATATTTTATTTTTAATTATATTTTATTGATTATGCTATTACAGTTTCCCTGATATTTTCCCCTTTGCCCTCCTCACCCAGCACCCCCAGTTTCTCAGGCAATCCCCACACCATTGTTCATGTCCATGGGTCATGTGTATAAGTTCTTTGGCTACCCCATTTCCTATAGTGTACTTACATCCCCATGGCTACTCTGTAACTGCCTGTTTGTATTTCTTAATCCCCTCACCTCTTCACCCATTTCCCCACACCCCTTCCATCTGGCAACCACCAAAACACTCTCTGTATCCATGATTCTGTCTCTGTTCTTCTTGTTTGCTTAGTTTGTTTTTTAGATTCAATTGTTGATAGATATGGCCCTGGTTGGTGTGGCTCAATGGATTGAGTGCTGGCCTGTGAACCAAAAACTCACTGGTTCAATTCCCAGTCAGGGCACATGCCTGGGTTGCAGGCCAGGTCACCAGTGGGATGTGCGAGACGCAACCACACATTGATGTTTCTCTCCCTTTCTCCCTCCTCTCTAAGAAATAAATAAAATCTTTAAAAAAATTGTTGATAGATATGGGGTTTTTTTTGCCATTTTATTGTTCATAGTTTTTTTTTTTTAAGATTTTATTTATTTTTGGAGAGGGGGAAGGGAGGGAGACAGAGAGGGAGAGAGACAGCCTCTCACATGGCCCTCACTGGGGACCTGGCCCGCAACCCAGGCATGTGCCCAGACTGGGAATCGAACTGGCGACCCTTTGGTTCCCAGCCCGCACTCATTCCACTGAGCTACACCAGCCAGGGCTATTGTTCATAGTTTTGATCTTCTCTTTCTTAAATAAGTCCCTTTAACATTTCATATAATAATGGTTTGGTGATGATGAACTCTAGTTTTTTCTTGTCTGGGAAGCTCTTCATCTGCCCTTCCATTCTAAATGGTAACTTTTCTGGATAGAGCAATCTTGGGTGTAGAGCCCTGCTTTCCATGACTTTGAATATTTCTTGCCAATCCCTTCAAGCCAGCAAAGTTTCCTGAGAAATCAGCTCACAGTCTTATGGGAACTCCCCTGTGGGTAACTAACTTCTTTTCTCTTGCTGCTTTAAATATTCTCTCTTTATCTTTAACCTTTGGCATTTTAATTATGATGTGTTTTGGAGTGGGCCTCTTTGCATCCATCTTGTTTGGGACTCTTTGTTCTTGCTGGACTTGCGTGTCTATCTCCTTCACTAAACTAGGGAATTTTTTGTTCATTATTTTTTCAAATAGAATTCCAATTTCTTGCTCTTTCTCCTCTTCTGGCACCCCTATGATATGAATGTTGGACCTCTTGAAGTTGTCCCAAAGGTAGCTTATACTATCCTCACTTTTTTGGATTTTTTTTCTTGTTATTCTGATTGGTTGTTTTTTGCTTCCTTATATTCCAAATCATTGATTGGATTCTTGGCTTCATCCACTGTACTGTTGTTTCCCTATAAATTGTTCTTTATTTCAATTAGTGTAACCTTCATTTCTGACTGGATCTTTTTTATGCTGCTGAGGTCCTCACTAAGTTCCTTGAGCATCCTTATAACCAGTGTTTTGAACTCTGCATCTGATAGATAGCTTATCTCCATTTTGTTTAGCTCTTTTTCTGGAGTTTTGCTCTGTTCTTTCATTTGGGCCATGTTTCTTTGTCTCCTTGTTTTGGCAGCCTCCCTGTATTTGTTTCTATGTATTCAGTAGAACTACTTTCCATGTCTTGGTAGTGTTGCCTAATGTAGTAGGTGTCCAATGGCACAGCCCTCCATCACCCAAGCTGGATACCCAAGGTGCATACTTTGTGTGGGCTGAGTATACCCTCATCCTGTAGTTCAGCCTTGGTTGCTATTGTCAGACCAATGCAAGGGATTTACCCAGGCAAGTCAGCTGCAAGGACTGGCTGTGACCACTTACCACCAACCTCCATCCTCTGTGGAGGATCAGCTGTGCAGGGGGCAGGGTGGTGGTGCTCCGATGTGGTGTACAGCTGTAGGTGCGTCAGCTCTGGGGTTCCCAGGGCGTGAAGGCCCAGGTCAGCCTCCAGCTGTGTTTTGTCCAGGGCACCCTGCAATCTGAGGTGGCTGCCACTTGTGCCAGGCTAGGGATTCCCAGGTAAAGCCAAACTATGAATATAAGCTGGCTGCTGCTAGTGACAGGCCTGGGGCTCACTGAGGCCAGCTGTTGCTTGTCTGATAGGATTTAGGAAGTTGTGAAGCATGATCCAAGTCCAGCCATTCATTTGGAAAAGCAGCTGGAGTGGGACCAAAATTTGCTTGGGGCGGAGTCTCTGGGGATCTCCAAGGCGGGTCAAACAGTGTTAGCAGGGTTGATGGAGTCTCAGATATGGCACCAGCTTACCATCTCTGTGGGGGTTAGGGTTCATCCAAGGAACAATGGCCTCTGTTCACCTTGATACCAGATACTTCAGTTTATCCCTGTATACCACTGGTGCTTTTCAAGCTGCTACCCTGGTGCTAGAGCTCAGAGGGAATGAGTCTGAGTAGGCGAGTCCATGTGTGGGTTCTTTAAGAGGAACTGCTTGGGGCGCCAGCAGTTTCTTCTGCCGATTCAGTCCCACTGGTTTCTGCAGCCACAAGTTGTGGGGACTTACCTTCCTGGCCACCCCAGACTGGAACCCTGGTCTGGGGGAGCCTGGTCTGGGGCTGGGACTCCTCGCTCCTGAGATATTCCTTCCAAATTTTTATCTACCACACATGGGTATGGGACCAGACCATTCCATGTCTGCACCCCTCCTACCAGTCTGGATGGATGTGGTTTATTTAATTCTGTGGTTGTCAGACTTCCATTCAGCTCTATTTTGACAGTTCTGAGTGATGGTTTTTCTATATTTTTGTTGTAATTTTGATATGGTTGTGCTAAGAGGCGAGTCATGACCGCCTACACTGCCATTTTGACCAGAAATCAATTGTCTTTATATTTTAATATTATGTATAACACATACAAAACTTTATTAACATGTATTTATGTTGTAAAGCATAATATGTTAAACTCTCATGAACCTACTCTCCAATGAGCACATTACGAGTAAGTTCCACCTGCCTGTGCATTTCTCCTCTATCTTACCTCATCTCCCTCTAACTAAACCAGGGATAAAGCATTATTCTAAATTTTGCTTACTTTTACTTTGCTTTTTAAAAATACGTATATTAAATGTCTATGTACATCTAAATATATTGCTTGATATCTGTGTTTGAACATTATTTTAATGGTGTCATAGTGTTTATGGTCTTTTAGGATTTTTTTTACTCCACATTAGATTCCTAAAATTCAAATGTTACTATAGCTATGGATCATCCATTTTCAGTGCCGTATAATATTCCAACCTGCAAACATAGCACAATTTCTACATTATTCTTTTAATAGTGGATTTTAAAGAATTTTAGTTATTGGCTCTTACAGAGTGTTTTCTATGAGCCTAAGGCCTGGGCATATGTACAACAATTTCTCTCTGGCAGACACTAGGTATAAAATTACTTACTTATACAGTGTTTACATGTTCAGATTTTCAAGATAATCCCAATTGTTTTCTAAAATAATTTTCTAATTCACCCTTGTAAGATCATTATGTAAGAATTTTTATTGGTCCATATTCTCTTCAATACTTGGTGAAGTAAAGTAGTAACAATGTGAATGAAAAAGAAAAAAATAGATTTAGACTGTATTCAGAAGATAAACTTACAAAGATGTGGTAGATAAAAAGGAGACATCAGTATGACTCAATATTAACTATTAAGATTTACCAAAATATGAGGGGAGACTCCAAAAAAACTGGAATTATCTTCTGGAGGGCAGGCCCTTGTAGTACAGGCTTCCACTGCTAGGTGAGTGTTCTAGGACCCCATCGGTATCAGTGTACCCGCTGGTGTTGTTGTGAGAGGCTGCATTCAGCTTCAGTGAATTGTTTTTTAAGACTCTTACAACACATTTTCCCATTTCATGATGGGTGACTTATAAGCGCACTTGCCCACACTGCACTGAGTGTTCAGCAGTTTTTTGACCCAAAACAGCATTACCATTCACTTGATCTCACCTTGAGTGACTTTTTTGTTTGGTTTTCCAGATGAAAAAAATCCTGAAAGGGAAACATTTTGCTGATATGGAAGAGTGAAACAAGAAACAGCAGAAGCACTAAAAGGCACCAAAATCAATAAGTTCAAAAACTGTTTTGAGCAGTGGAAAAAAACATCTTGTTTAGTGTATTGCATCAAATGGAGAGTACTTTAAAAGCAACTGAAGTTTAAACATTTAAGAATAAATACACAACTTTTTATAAATAATTCCAGAGTTTTTGGTTGCCCCCTCTTAATAAGTATAATATTTCAATTTGATCAAAAGTTTGTTTCCCTGATTATTGAAAAGTTTATACCTTTTTTATGTTTATTGGCCATACATTTACATGTTTTTGTCCATTTTTCTATTTTGTGTGCATTCCTATTGAATGGTAGTTTTTTTTAAATATATATATTCTGAGTATTAAACTGTTGCTGGTTATGTGGGTATGTATAACAAATGTATTCTAGTATTTTGTTATCTTTTCACTTCAGTGATTTTTTTGGTATATAGTAGTTATTAATTTTAACATAGTTGAATTAATCATTTTTTAGGGTTAGAATTTTTTATACTTTAATAAAACTTTCCCTACAGCCCCAAAATAAAAAGAATTTATCCTGTATTTTCTTCCTAAAGTTTTTCTTTTCTTGAAAGTCCTTATCTATGTAACTTGACTCGAGCATAGCATGAGGCAGAAATTCAATTTCAGATTTTTGAATGGATACCCAGTTATCCCCACACTGTATACTGAGCAGCGTCTCCTTTCTCTCTTGGTCTCCGTTCCCTGTGCTGGGTGCTTTCTGTGGCCCTTGGCACCCATCGATTTCCCCGTATTGCTCTCCCCTGTATTCCGAGTACTAAAAACCTAAAAATTGATTTTTCCAAACTTCTTTGCTAGCAAACTTTGAGACGTGTTTCATATGCTGTTAGAGAAATGCACCTAAGCAAATCTGGAAAACAGAGAGGTAGAAACAATTTATTCCCAGTAGCAATGCAGAGGAGCTGCAGACTTTGGAAAGCAGGTTTTTCAGGAGCCAGGTGGATGCAGAATTCCTATGCCGGTTGGACTGAAGAAAAATAAAAATAGAAAAGGTCAGCTAGAGAGCTATGTAGGCAATTTGGTGAAATAGAGCAATGACAATGAGAATGAAGAGATTGATTCTATGTTTAGGAGATGAGGCATACTAGGGTGTCCTGGTTAAGAAGGGAAATTCAGGAATGACTCAGGTTTCCTTCTGGGCGTCTGGGTGCTGCTCTTTAAGATAAACACAGAAACAGCCTGCTTAGGAAGAAGGACAATGAGACTAGTTTCGGGCATGCTGGCTCTGGTGACTAGGGAATACTCAAGTGAAGGGGAGTGTGAAATCCTGCAGATAGGAATGAGCCGTGTGCTTAGAGTTGCGAGTCAGCCATACATAAGTGTTGTTGAAGTCAGCATGGAGAAATATGCCCACACTTGGGAAGAAACCTTTGAGAATTTTGTCATTTTTGAGGGGTCACAAGAAAAGGAGCCAATGAGGAAACTGAGAAGAGCATCCAGAGGCGCAATCAGGATACCAGAGGAGAAACGTGTTATAATACTTAAAAGAAGAGAGTTTAAGAAAGAGGGAATTGTTAACATTGTCAAATAAAGAAAAAGAAACATACCCACTGGATTTAATAACGTGAAGTTAATTGGTGGAAATAATTTCATTGTTGCTTTGAAGATAGAAGATAAATCACTGTCAGTTGAGCAATAAATGGCCAGGAAGAAGGGAAATGGGAAACGTAAATTGCTCTTCAAGAAGTCTGGCTACCAAGGAAGAGAGATATACTACAGTAGCTAAAGGGTGAGGTAGTGTCAGCAGATTTTTTTTTAAAGAACATGTTTATACATTGGAGGGAGCAAACAGAATGTAAAGTGGATAGCTAATGACCCAGGGTCTCTGTCAAGTCAGAAGACAGACTTCAGTGCAGGTGATTAGGTAGATGAATCCGGCTTTGGTAGCAGGAGAGAGTCTTGCACAGAAAACAGCAAAGGCTGTGAAAGCATATGTCCTGATGGACGTACATTTTTCAGGTGGTTTGGGGTTGTGAGGTTGAGGGAGTTATTTCTAGTTTTTCCAAATGAATAAGAAGGCAAGGCCATATACTGAGAGCAGGAGAGGATGGGGCGGAGGAAGAAATCTGAAGAGCAGTGAAGGTTTGGACTAGCTGTTGAGACAAAAGGGAAAAGTAGCTGACTAGCCTCGTGCATGATGACTCCAGGAAGCACTGAGAGCCCCACTAACGTGAAGGGTTTGTCCCAGCCACTGGGTGATTCTCCCCAGTAGAGCACAGTGGAGTGGGATAGCCGGCTTTAGTTCATCCAAAGCCCTGTGTACAGGACTCGGCATAATCAAATGAAATTGAATACATGTCATGTGACCTCACATGACTTTTACTGCAAATTGGTGCAGGCTGAGTGACAGCTAGGAGTGCCAAAACCGAAGCCATAGGAAGAAACAGAAGAGAGATTGAACAATAGTATATGGCAGACTAAAACAGCAAAAGAATATGTGTGCAGAAAAATATTCTTTACCTTTGGCTACTTTGGGCTACACCAAAAGGTGTTAACATGTGACTAGGAGCAGCAATTATTCTTTGAGTAAGGTGAGCAAGTTAGACAACACTGTTATGATTTCCAACCGAAAAATGTGGGGAAAATTCACCATTTAAAGATGCATTTGTACAGGCTAGTGATTGACCAACTCCAGCCAACAGATCAGATATCCTGCTCTTTAAGAAACTAAATAAAACTGCAGGACTTATTGATTTTGTTCTTCCTCTAGGCAGAAATATGCCAAGAATATACACAGAAAAAATAAATAATCTCAAGCTTTTGTAAGAAAGCTAAAGCAAATGTGGAGTTATAGGCTCTCAAAGTGAATCCAGGGATAGGGCTGATTCAGCATGAAGCTAATAATTTAAAGAGTCATTACCAGGTGCTCATGTTAACAAGGATGAAACACCTATCATATGACCTGAAGATTTTTTTCCTTCTAAAATGTACTCAGGAGAACAGAGACAGAAGAGCGAGTTATTACTTGACGTACAGATAAACTCTCTCTGAAGTAGAGATCCATCAGATGCCCCATGAGAGGAAATTCTAGAGGATTCCAGGGGAATAATTTGATTCTTTGTTAATCACAGAGACTCAGGCAGCACAGCTGTTACTAGAAAATGTGAGGGGTTGGAGTAGAAAGACTCAGAGGAGAGCTATGAAGCACCGGAGCGTACCTTGTTGCCCTGGATGTGAAGTCAACAGGCATCTGTTGCAAGGGCTTGTGGGACAGTATTGACTGAGCTGGTCACAAGTCACCCACACTGCAAATTAAAATTTGTTTCCCAGCTAACAGGCACAATAAAGTGGGTAGAAGGATACTCCTCTGTTTATTTCATCAAGAGCATATGGAGCCCTGGCCAGTGTGGCTCAGTTTGTCCTGCAGGTTTGATTGTTAGTCAGGGCACATGCTTAGGTTGCTGGTTCAGTCCCTGGTCCAGGCACATATGATCCACAATTTGGATGCATATGGGAGGCAACCAATTGATGTTTCGCTCTCTCCCTCTTTTCCTTCTTCTCTCTCTAAAAGCAAGGAAAGTCCTCAGGTGAGGATTTAGGGGGGAAAAAAAAAGACCATATGTAAACTGCAATCTACAGTGGAAATTAAGGAGAAAAAAAATACAGACTGTTGAGAGGAGCCAGACAACTTAAGAGGCTGACGGTAGAGAAAATGTGACTCAGGAGAGAAAAAGAAAGAGGAAAAATTATTTTGTCTATCCCTACTTAGCTCTCTCTCCTCTTTTCTTCTGCTTTGTTATGGGCAAATTCCCTGTTCCCCATGTGCCACTGGCCAGAAGGGAGCCATATGGAATAGCATTTCCAGAACTTTTTGCCGACTTTCACCTGCTCCTCCTAGAAGAAGGAGAGGTGATTTTCTACCTCATATAAACTCTACTTTTAGTAAAATAAAATAGAGGGGAGCATATTTAATCTGAATATATAGGTTATGAAAATCTCCCATAAAAAATTTCATATTTAATTGGTGACATATTAAAATCTTCTTCCTGCCTAAGATCAGGAACAAAACAAAGATGTGAGGTATCACTGCCTCTATCCTTTACTGAAGGCGCTAAGCAGTGCAATAGAAAATAAAAATAAAATACGTAAGTCTTGGGAAGTGTCTTAGTCCATTCGGGCTTCTGTGACAGAATGCCATAGACAGGGCAACTCATAAACAACAGAAATGTATTTCTTGCTGTTCCGGGCACTGAGAAGTTGAAGACTGAGGTGCCAGCAGGTTGGTGTCTAGTGAGAACCCTCCTCCTAGTTCATGCACAGCCGTCTTATTATTGTGTCCTCACATGGCAGAAAGGGCAAGGGAGCTCCCTGGGATCTCTTTTATGAAAGCGCTAATCACATTAATAAGAGTTCTCCTCTGGTGACCTAATCACCTCTTAAAGGCCCCTCCTAATACCATCACATTGAGTGTTAGGTTTCAACATGTGAATTCAGTTGATAAAAAGAAATGAAACCGTTCTTATTCACAGATGACATAATTATGGGCATTGAAAACATTTTAAACTAGTCAACAAATTAATAAATAAATTTAACAATGTTTCTCAATGTTAATAATTTAAGAATCAGTAAATTATATATGTATGGATGTAGCATATAATTAGAAAAAATTTTAAATCAGAGCTTTTACAACAGCATCAAAAATCCTCAGATGCCTCACCCTGATCCATTATTTCTGGTGCTTCACCAATAATCGCATTGTATTTGTGAACTAATACATAAATTAAAAATATAACTTTCTAGGTTGAAATAATTACTTGGATTGTCATAGAACTCCCGGAAGCAGAAGGATATTGCTTGTAGCCCACTATTTTCTATATAAGATGGACATAAGGGTTGTTTTAAGGATTAAATAATTTTTTAAAAAATTCCTCAGGTACCCAGGAATAAATTAAAGGAAACATGTATAACACCTCCATGTAGGAAAGAAAAAAAAACAAACAGTGAGGGGAAATTTAAAAACACTTAAATACATAGAACAATATATCACATTTGTAGATTGATATATTCATTATTATGAAACTAGATTTCTTCCCAAACTGATTCAATACAATCTCAACTAAAATTCCAGCTTTCTTTGGGGGAAATGCCAAAGTCCAAGAGGAAGAAAAACCATCTTGAAGAAAAACAGCAAAATGAGAAGGTTTATAGGACCAGATATTAAGACACTATAAAGCTTCATTAATTAAGGGAGCACGGTTTGGGCACATAGACAATTAGACATCAGTGAAAGAGAACAGAAAACCCAGAATTAGACTCCCACTTCTACAACCCCCTGATACTTGACAGAAGTGCCAGTACAGTATAGCAAGAAAAGGATGATCTTTCATAAACAGCGCCCCATCAATTTTACTTACATATGGGAAAAAATGTACCTTTACTACACTAGACATCACGCACAGAAATCTATTCTGGAAGAATATATAGGAGAATATATTGATGACCTTGGGTCAAGTGAAAATTTATTAAACAATACACAAAGAAATTATTAGTCATAATAAAAGGCATTGAAAATTAAACTGGATTGAAAGCCATGTGGCAGTTAACTACTAAAGCTGGATATGTACTTATTCTATGACCCAGAAATTCTACTTCTAGAGGTATACCCAACAGAAACTACACATTTGTGCACCAGAAACATTCATGGAACGTCCTTAGAAGCATTATTCACAATATTGGGTTGGCCATAAAATGGCTCTAGTAGCGCTTTGTTATCTTTAACTCCATTCAAAACAATTCTTTTAGATTGTGACAGCCATCATATCAGCGTGCATTTAAAAAACATAAAATTGGTGAATTTTGGGGTAGCCATTTTAATATTGAAGATGAAAGTCAATACACAACATTTTTGGTATATTATGCTTTATTATCTTAAGAAAGCTAAAAATGCAACTGAAACACAAAAAAGATTTGTTCAGTGTAAGAAAAAGGTTCTGTGACTCATCAATCGAATGTGTCAAAAGTGGTTTGTGAAGTTTCGTGCCAGAGATTTCTCATTGGATGATGCTTCGTGGTCAAGTAGACCAGCTGAAGTTGTTAGGAATCAAACTGATACATGAATTGAGAGCAATCAACATTATACCACATGGGAAAGAGCTGACTTACTCAAAGTATCCAAATCAATAAATGAAAACTGTGGTATTTATGTTACAGAAAAAACTAACAGACTTTCTGGGGAACTCAATAGATCAAACCTGGAAATAATCCAAGTGTTCACAGACGGAAAGAATAAAGGAGTCTAGTACATTTCTACAGTGGAATATTATAGAACAATGATAAATAAAATTACCACCCATGCTGTGCCTTGGGTGGTTTCCACAGGCATAATGTTGAGAAAAAGAAGCCAGACATGAGAGTATATATTATGTGACTCCATTTTTATAAAACTCAAAAGCATGTTAGACTAATTTGTATGAAGACAAAATGGTGGTTGATTTATGGGAGGTAAAAGTACTAAAAGTTGACATAAGGAAGATTTGTACTGGAGGAGCTTGTAGTGTTCTAGTTTTTGAAAATAAGTATCTCCATTTTGTAAAAATTAATCAAGCTATACACTTAAGATTAATACTTTGTTATGCATGGTTTATACATTAGTAAAAATAACATGCAAAATAAAAATTACAAACATAAGTTAGACTTGCATATCCCTCCACCTAAGACTTCAATCCCTTCTCATATTCCAACTAAATGAATGTATATGTCATTCTTGCTCTTACAGGATTACGAAGATTTGTAAAATTCATACAATAAGTTGTTGATTGGGGTAGTGGGGTGTAATGGGAACAGATGATAGATCTCTGTCCAATTGCTTGAATTCTAACCTACCAGCTTCATGACCTTGAACAAGCCTTTGAACATGACCTTGAACTGAGATTTTGTTAACCTCAGTTTCTTCTCCTATAAAACAATGGTAATAGTACCCCTACTTCCATATCCTTCCTCAACCAGTCTAGGAAACATTTGTTCCTTTTACATCTTATTCTAAATTCTTGCTGTTTGTGAACTTTTTCTGTTTGCCCAAGCAGACTTGAACAATCCTTCCCCACTTCTCCATCTACACTTTGTGCATGTGAGTTCACAGCATTAGATTTTGTTAGTGACTACTAGAAGGGAACATCTAGAAGCTTCTAAAAGTCTTTTCATATTTTGTATCCCTGGAACCTAGCCTAATGCCTGATATATCATTACTCAATAAATATATGAATGAATGAATGTCTACCTTCACTATCTAACCAAGTAACTGTAACAATTATGCATTGATATGCATGAAAGGAAAATGCTATACAGATATAAATGACTGTAGTTCAATGCATAGGAATAAGCCACAGAATTGTTTCCAGTTTGTCTTATTCAGTCATAAGTATAGAACACACCAGTTGATTTTTGAAGATCCATAATAACTGAAGGGTTTTAAAAATATTCTCAGAACCTTCACTGGAATGCATGAGCTCTGTGAAGACAAACAACTGACTGAACAAAACAGGAATCCAGTCAGAAGTGACAATAAAACACTTGTCATAGAGACAGAAGCAATGTTTAAGACAAGTAGCCCTCAGGATTGAAAAGCAGTCTCACTGTCTCCTCCAAAACTCAGCGGGTGGGCAAATAATTTGAAAGGAAACCGTATGTCCTACTACTATAAATGGGCAATTAGACTATCAGTTGAACACACACTTATGAATAGTGGCGCGGGCAAGCCTCTTTAAAAAAATATTTATGTTTCTTTTGTGCAGAAATGTATAATCAAACTGTCCCCTCTTTGTGTCGATCATGGCCTAGCTTTCTGTATTATGGTAGCAAAGCTAATTTGCACTCTATTTTAATAAAATAGAAGAACTCTAGTTAACCTACAGCATATCAATATTGCCATCAATGCCAACAGTAGCAAAAACGTCCTGTTTTTCCTCAGCACCATTTGACTTCCGTCTCAGACACCAGCACTATAGAAACTCTACACAAAAGGAGCTTGACAGACTCCAGGGACTGAGTCTGGGCCGTACAACACTTCACCTCCAAGTCAGCAGTTCAAATCCAGCCTGGAGTAAAGCGGATAAAAATACTTCCAGGTGTTCTGTGCTTAAATCCAGTTTAAGCCTTGATGCAGCTCCCTGAGGCAAGGGATCAGCAATATATTTTAGTGTCTTGTTCATGGCCCTGAAGCAAGAACTAGGTCTACAGACACAGGAGTCTGAACTAGCTTTTTGCTACAACATCCTGCGGCATGACTTAGGCCTCACTCAGTGTCCTATCAGCCCCTCACTTAAGGTGTCAAGATTTTCACTTAAAATTGTTTCTAAATACCTAAATCATTACCTCCCACCACCGGGATGCTGGAAATAAAGCTGGAAATTTATGAAGAAAAGCTATTCAATGCTTCACTTTTCAAAGAGTGAGATAATCCAGAAAGAACAAGGAGGGAGGAAAAGAAATTGAAATTCAGAATTATAAACTTTTATGTATATGGCCATGAATACATAATTTCCCTGATAAACTTTAAGATTTTTCCCAGGGAAAAAATTCACCCTATTATGAATGTAATGGAGTTCCTATAAATATGATACATGACCTACTAACTTGCATACCGAATTAGATGCTGAGACATTGCTGAATCACAAACACCTGCTCCTGAATTTCTGTAAATACATTAGCTATGAAATCACAGTGAACTCCAGCAGTAGTAAATCATACCAAACTCAAACCAGAAAATACCTTATGGCTGAACAGATACATCACCAAGCAAATTAAAATCTTGATACATTACCACTGTTAAAACTTGCCAAACGTAATTACACAGACATTCTTAATATCACCTCATACAATTTCTGATGTTTTATTCAGTTCCATTTTCTGAAATGACCTTTGACTTGACCAAGGGGGTATAAAGGAAAGGTGGCTGGGCTGTGGTTTGATCAAAGGGAAAACCCTTAGGCTGCAAACCAGCAGATATGCAGGGCCCTTGTCCTCACTGCGAGGGCTTATTTCTTCATCTGCATAACAAGTGTGAGAAAGGAGGGTAAATGAGGCTTCCTGGAAGGTTCCTTCCAGCTCTGCATCCTAGAAAAACATGACCCAGGCGTTCAAGAGCACTATTTTGTTAAAATAATTTAGTTATTGTAAATTAGCTTTACAAGGTCTTCTTAAGAAATATTAAAATACTATATTTTTTGCATTAAATTTTTGTTTTAAAAGAATGATTAGTATGCATTAATTGCCAGGTGATTTCTAGGAATATTTTTGCTTCAGATTTGACTGCAAATTAAATATTTGTGTAACAGGGCACAGCCAAGAAGTGGGCCCAAATAGGGATTTGTAATGGGATCCAGAACTCAAGTTGTCCAGGAAATATTAGAAAAATATATATAGGATGTCCTCACCTCCACAAGTCTGAGCTGGGGGGGGATGGGACTCCTGGAGCATTGCCATTGAGGGCTGTTTTGTATAGCAGCAGCTTTGCAGCTAACCTCTGGCATAGTCATTTAACATATCTATAACTTAATTGGTTTCATAGATATGTTAAATACCTGTGGCCTTGCTTTGAGCCAGGGGGATGGAAGTGACTTACACACACTACTTTTTTTTTTTTTAAAGATTTTATTTCTTTATTTTCAGAGAGAGGAGAAGGGAGGGAGAAAGAGCAATGTATGGTTGCCTCTCACATGGCCCTCACTGGGGACCTGGCCCGCAACCCAGGCATGTGCCCCAACTGGGAATCGAACCAGGACCCTCTGGTTCCCAGCCCGCGCTCAATCCACTGAGCTACACCAGCCGGGCAGGAACACACTACTTTTGGCGAGAGGGGAGAACCCCGTAGCTTTGGGACTCCCTTTGCCATGCAGCTTAGGAAGCTGGGAAGGAAGATGTAGCAGTGATGCTGAGCTCTCTCTTAGCAGTTCGGAAGAATGCAGGAGAGACGCTGCGGGAAGGAAGCTCTGGACCACGAGGCTTTGGAGGAGTGGGGACTCCTCAGGCTGAGAGACAGAGAGAGGACCCCGTAGCTTTGGGTGGCTTCTTTTGCCACGCGGCCTAGGAAGCAGGAGAGACTTTGCCTGGAAGAAAAGGGGTGAAAGGACTCTTGCTGGTGGGCCATAAGAAGGTGCCACATGGTTTTGGATTAACTGGAGATCGCGGTGGTGACACAGCAGATGGTGTTGGAACTGAGGATCTGCCTGAATCACGGACTTCTACTTCTTTTCCTGAGATACGGTACCCTGGACTGGGCAAAGGGGAGAAGGAAGGACTGTGTGTGTTTGTGGGTATTCCAAAGAACTTTAGTATTTTAAGGAGACATTAAGTCATTACTCCAAGCCTGTATAACTTGTAAATAAATAATTCCTTTCCTTTCACCAGTCTCTGGCACTGAGAGACGTCTTTCCATTGGCGGCGAACATAACGAACCTGGTGCGGGGTTGGGGTATCGGTGGGTGTCTCCCGCCCTGCTCTGTAATATTTGGAGTCCAAGAATATCACTTAGTCACAATCTAAAGACATTAATATGCCTGTCCAAAAGTTTCTACCAAGTGAAGTAGATAAGCATAGAGTATTGGAATCCTTTCTACACAGTTAGATTTTCCTAAATGTAATTTTCAATCTGAGTTGTACCAAGACTATGCATTTATTTCTACATGGAAAAAGTATAGGAAAGGTGCCAAAAAGTCCTAAGGCATAAACAAAAAATTAGGTCCACTTGGTTCTCCTGACACATATTTCTAGGAGTAGTAACTTTTCTGGAATTTCTGAATTAAAATTCATTTCACTCAGGCAAGGATGAAGGTAGCTGGTGGCATTTCCAATCCATACGTAAGAGACGACACTTTATGGTTTTTTCTTTAAGCAATCCAAAAGGCTTTTAGTGTGACACTTAACCAGGTATTCTTACAGTCAGATGGAACCAATGTGATAGTTAATTTTAATGTGTCAACTTAATTGGGTCAGATATTTGGTCAAACATTATTCTGGATGTTTTTGTGAGGGTGTTTTTTGATGAGATAAGTATTTAATTAGTGGACTTCAACTAAAGCAGATTGCTGCCCCCATAATGTGGGTGGGTCTCATCCAACAAACCGAGGGCCTGAAAAGCATAAGAGACTGACTTCCACTGAACAAAAGTGAATTCTGCCAGCAGACAGCCTTCAGACTTGAAATGCAGTGTTGGCCGCTTCTTGTTCTCCTGACTTCCAGCCCACCTTCTGTGGATTTCAGTACTGCCAGAATCCATAATCACATGAGCCAGTTCTTTAAAATCTCTATGTATCCGTACACTCACACACACGTACACAGCCTATTGGTTCTGTTTCTATGGAGAGAATATATCTGGTTCAAATTCCAACTTGACCATACACTTGTTTCCTGATGTTGAATGAGTTACTTAAATTTGCTGAGCCTACTTATCCTTGTTTGTAAACTGGGGAAAGCAATGTGCCTGCATCCTAGGGGTACTGCAAAGATTGAATGTAATAACGCACTCGGTGTATTTAATAGAGTTGCCAATAGGAGTTGGCGATCTTTTTCTACAAAGAGATGAACAGTAAATATTTTAGGTGTTGTAGGCCAAGTTTCAATGTCCTCAACTCTTGAACAACTGTTCTCATAAGAAGCCTTATGATCTTTTTGACATTTAAAAAATGTAAAAATCATTCTTAGTTCACGGGTCACACAAAAATAGACAGTAGGTTGGACTTGGACCACAGGCCATTGTTTGCTAACCCTCGTTTCTAACATATGTTAAACATAATATTGACTTTCTTCTATCCTAGAACTTCAAAATTATGAAATAAATAACACGTTCCCTGGTTCCAGAATTCCATTTCTACAGTCATTTCCCTCTCAAAGACATTGTTTCTCCACTTTTAAATAAGGAACCTTATCACCCTACGTTCTCTTTTGTTACGCCTTCTCAAGATCTGCTCGGAGGAAAGAAGCTGACTCTTTTATGATTTTGCCATTATCTTTTCCTTGCGGAGTTGTGTCATATTTTGTCAGATTATATACAGAATTAACAGTAAAGGCATGTGGTCTGCCTGTGGTCACTCTGAAGAAAGGGAGACACTCATGACCCTTTCATGTAGAAACAAGTTCAATGACAAATTTCTTTACCTGACAGAAGACAGTTACCACGTGCCACCCTACCTGGGACCCCAGGGAGGTAAAGCACTTGAAGTTAGGGAAAATTTCCATGAAAGAAGCTTACCCCTCCAGAGAGTTTACAGAGCTTCGCTAAGTCCCCCTAATATAGCTTCAAAGCCAATGTTTAATTATTCATCAGCATTTAGATATACAACGTCTAGTAGCAGGCTACTTGGACACGGATGGGCACTTGAATGAAGTTTCCATCCCCTTCATCCCAATGTGTTCTGTTCACTGATACTCTATTTCTCCTGACAGTACCTAGCTTTTGGCCTAATGTTTATTATAATTTTTTTCAAATATACAAAAATATTAAGGGAATGGTAAAATGAGGGTAGCTTACATAGACACCAGGACATGCATTACCCACTGCTCTGCAGCAGAATTTACAAAGCAGAAAAAAATTTCAGTGACATTTAATATCCAGGGGAGTTTTGTCATATTTTATCAAGTTTTGTCACACGTGTCTTGCAAGGGAAAATGAAAAAGAGAATGCTAGGGACTAATATTGGAATCTTTATTCAGAAAAAAAAAGAATGTTTATTCCAGGGATCAGAGGGATGGACCAGGACTCTGGATGGGGGAGAAAGATCTGGAAAGTGAGATAAGAAAGAGACTCGGAAAAGGCCATGGTACACAGAATGTACGTGGCCAGTGAAAGCGCAGCAGTGATTCCCTCCTTCCTAGTCCTTTGTCGAAGTGCCTCTGAACCTCTCGTAGTGGTCCAGGAGAGGAGGGTGAGACAATACCCAGGTATGTGTCTACCCCTTCTTCCCTCACAGGGCTGACCTGAAAATACTGGTGTCAGTAGTGAGACAGTGGGTGAAATCTCAGGTTTCCTTGGCCCCCAGGGTAGTTAAAGACATGCCCTGCCCAATAAGGACTTTAATTTTACTACATGGGCTACAACACACCTCTGGTCAAATCAATTATATGCACAATCGAGAGTAAGTTGTATGTGTATGTATATATGAATTTCTCCCATTATGAACTTCTTTCTTGCTAATTCTCCTTACGGCAGTTATAAAAAGACTTTAGACACTTCACAGCAGCATCCCAGGAAACAGAGTCCATCCAAGAAGGTTTAACCCTTGCTGAGACTTGGAAGATCACTTGATTCACACTACTCACTTCCCTCATTCACTCAGCCAGCCAGCCAGCGTTCACGGGGCACCCGCTCTGTGCTGGGCACTCCATCCCATGCCACGGTTACACAGAAAAACAAGCTGCTGCCCCCAGGAGCTTGCAATCTCCCGAACAGTTGGACAGACAGCAGAAAATAATCTGTCAATTTAGTTACCCCTGAGAAGGATCAACTCATGCAACTCAATTGAGTAAACAGGAGGAGATGGTAATTACACAGAAGTTTTGTTTTCTAAGGCAATTTCCTTTGTGCTAACTTGGGATCGGGAATCGTAGTCACATGCATGGGCTGCCTATTGTCCGTGTTGGTGGTGCCCACCGTGTGTGGCTTTAGCTTCCTCCAAAACCACTGTGTTCACCCCTGTGTTTATTGCTTCTTTCATCCAACTTTAACCCATGTTATTTTGGGGCATTTCGGGTATCATGTTAGTCTGCTAGGAGCCACTTCTAGGAAAAAACACCGTCTAAATTAATAAAGCCAGACACTGCCCAACTTGCACACATTTTGATTTTTCATAAGCCAAAAAAAAGACTTCCTTTCTTTAATATTTTCATTTTCTATTTTCAATTGACCTTCTTATGCTAAGGATTGTTCCGGTACTCTGGCTGCACTTGTTCCTTTCTCTGTCGTGATTAAAATGAGGAAAAGGGGGGGGGCAAGAAACAATAACCTGGATAACACTGTGCTAACATGAGCTAACGCGGGGAGAATCAGCACTGAAACTGAAACCACAGAAGAATTAAAGCAAAGGCCAAGAAGCTGCTGCTAGCCTCATGCATTCACTTTGAGATAAACCTTATGCTTGTGCTTCCCATCATAAATCAAAATTTTCCTCCTCTGTGAAATTGCCTATGTCCTTTAGAGGAAGGTAGGGAGGTTGTGTCAGGAACTCTCAGACCCTTGCCTTACGTGGCTTCATTTAACACCCCCATGACCTGGACTCCCGCGGGGATAACCCTAAATGCCTTTGGTAAACTAAGTACAATGAGCTCGCGGGGCCAGCACTGCGTCTATACACTTCAGCCTTCCGAGCCTGGGGGAGCACCTGGCACGCAGTCCGTGTTTAATCAACGCTCAAGATTAAGAGACTCTATGGGCTCCAAATGACAGCTCATTTTACCAGAAGTCTGCTAAGTTTATCAAGAGACCCTCTGCTCTTTCTGGGCTATCTTTGAAGCTATCATTTCGACCTTCAATGACTACAACCATTTCGGGAAGATATAATGGCATAAGAAATTTCTGTTCACTTTTTTACGATGCATAGATGGGTGTCATTCCTAGAAAATGTTCTGCTAGTAAACTAATAGCTGTCTAAGAGTATATTTTCTTAGACTGAAAAAATTCTAACTTTTCTGAGCAACTTCAATACATATTGCAAAGATGATGAAGTTATAGTAAACTGGTTCCAGACCTCAACTTTTTTTGTAGAAGTTATTAATACCAGGATAAGCTTGGATGGGAAAGAAGGGGAATGGGCAGGGGTGAAAAGGAAGAATTCCCATTTTTCTAAGTTTTTGTGCTATCCAAGTAAATTGTTAAAATGCTTATTCTTGAATTGATCAAAGTATTAATTTCCTATGTAAATTTTCAAAGGTGCAACTTTCCATAAAAAATGTTATTTGATTCAGTGTGACCACCACCTATAGAGATTTAAGGCTATGTATAGATTATTCAGGACTCACATGCTGCAAAAACATTTTAGAAGCTAAAAGTTGATAATATAATTTTTAATGCTGATTAAAATTCAAACAATTTAATAGTCTAAAATAAAACTATATTGATATTAAAAAGTTCTTATGGAGCTAAGAGTATGCAGCAAAGACTTAAGTGAGCAATAAGGTTAAATCAAGAGTAAACTGAATCCTTTTGCAGCTGAGATGGCTTATCATCCAGCAAAAAGGAAAATCCAGGTGCCTGACCTAATTCCATGGGACTGGAGAAAATAAGATATTATGGAAAAGACCAGAATGAAGACACAAGCCTGGTGGGTCCTATTATTAGGCTCTAAATACTCAATGTCAACCAGTCTAACTGGAGCCTCAGAATTTGATGCACAAGATTTTAAAATATTTGACTAGGTCTGTCCAGAAAGTATGCAGTCGTGTAATATGAAAAATAGAGACATTTATTGAAGAAGATACAAGAAACATTGTACATAGGATAATAACACCTCAGTCCCCTTCAAAGTAGGCACCTTGGGACCTCACTCAGTTCTCTGTGTCTCTTCCACCATTCAAAACACTCTGCAAAATCCTTTGTTAGAATCGCCATCAGCTACCCCATTGTATTTTCCTGAATGAATCTCATGGATGGTCTGAAATCTCTTCCCTTTCAAAGGTGATTTTAGTTTTGAGAAAAGTCAGAAGTTGGGAGCACCCAACTTCTGGGCTATAGTGGGTCTGAGTCACCTGAGCACTTTGATGTTTTACCAAAAACTCTGCACAAGATGCGATGCATGAGCAGGTGTATTATTGTGATGAAGCTGCCAACCACCAGTTGCCCATAGCTGTGGCTTTTTCATTGTATTGCATCTCTCAGCCAACTAAGAACATTGAGGTAGTACTCCTTATTAATTGGTTGGCCCGGAGGGGTGTACTCATGTTACACAACACCTTTCCAATAAAAAAAAAAAAAACACAGTTAACATGGTCTTGATCTTGCTGTGACTTGGCCGCGCCTTCTTGGGGCATGGAGAACCAGGCGACTTCCATTGGGACGACTAGGCATTTGTTTCCTGATCACAGCCTTAGACCCACCATTCATGTCTGGGTATGACCTTCTTGAAGAAATCTGGTTCATTGGTAGTGGTTTGAATCAAGTCATTAGCAACTGCAGCACGATGTTGCTTCTGCTCTGGTAGCAGAAGCTGTGTGACAAATTTTGCCATGACACGTTTCAGGCCAAGATCCTGTGTCAAAATCTTGGACGCAGTAGTTTTTGGCCTCCCCAGCTCAGCTTCTAGTTCTTGCCCTGTCAGTCGCTGATCTTTGTTGATTTGAGCCCATGCACGTTCATCATTCTCAGGTGTTCTTCCAGAACATGGATCACTTTTAACAGATTCTTGACCATCTTTGAAGCATTCGTGTCATACTTTTATTTATGCTTTACTTATTGCAATATCCCTGAAAGCCTTCTGAATCACCCAAAGTTTCCACTGAAGAATGTTCAAGGTTAACAGAAAATTTTCTCATTGCTCTACTCACTGTCATTTTGTGTATGATGGCCACACAGTACACGTGCTCACTTGATGGTGCCTACTGCCTCCACTAACTGGTATGATGAGTTGTCATTATTCATTCATACGCATTCCAGTCCACTCCTCTTGGCTGCGGGGTTACATCAATGTTGCGCAAACTGTTATTATTATATTAACAGTGGCTAGACTTTGTCCAGACAGACCTTGTATTCTAGACCCCATAGAAGTTGGCAGTGTCATTCTAATCAAATCAAGGAGACTAAGAATTCTTTGCTCAGTTTAAGCTTCATTTTCAGGTCAGTCAAAACTTCTGAACCATTCTATTCAGAACTAACTGAATATCCTGAAGTTTAGGGGAAGAAAGGGGGATAAATCAGTGTTTCTACCACAGACTATAAGAAAGGGCCAATGTAAAGCTGAAGCCCATTTCTGAAATATTTTATTCTTAGGCTCACACTGTTGATCTTGGAAGCAACTGCTCAGAACACTGTGAGCAGTCAGGAGGGTTTTTAAGGTTATACTTAAAATAAAATGAAGCTTATTCTGAGCTAATTACATTAAAAATGACACCATGGTTTTTTGTTTTTTGTTTTTTTAAAGAGAGGGAGAGGAACATCAATGTGTGGTTGCCTCTCACATGGCCCCCACTGGGGACCTGGCCTGGAACCCAGGCATGTGCCCTGACTGGGAATAGAACCGGGACCCTCTGGTTCCCAGCCCGCACTCAATCCACTCAGCTACACCAGCCAGGGCACCATGGTTTTTAATGTTAGATTTGCTCATTCTTTTCTTGTCCTCTCTCACACTTAAATGATGCGGAATCCTGTGCATGTACCAAGACTAGTGCTGATAGCTGCAAAGAGGAATAAAGAAAAAAAAAAGCCATAATGCCTTCCCTCAGTGAGACACCACAGGGACTTTGGCCTGACAGTGGAAAATACTGGGTGGTCAGGAAGCCAAGTTAAGACCAGGTGGTCAGAAGGAACAAGGATAAACTGAGCAAAAAAAATTGTCACCACCCCTCCACTCCCTACTCGGAAACATAGAGGTAGTTTATTTTATCTCCCTTCTAGCTACCTGTTTAAACCACTAACCTGAATGTGCAGTTGATCCAGGTGTGACTGATATGCAACATCCCTAGCATGGCGGTCAGGAGCAGTTTGCCATCTTGACCAGACAGCACAGGTACAAGCATAGTTACCTGGCAACACAGCTGGAAAAGGAAGTCTCCCAACCCTGAAACTGAAAATTCCACAAACCTGCCTTTTTTCAAAAAGCAACCTGCCTTTTTATGCAAGCCTGCTTTTTCCTCATCTTATAAAAGCAGCCAAGCAGATCCAGCCCACAAGCCAGTTCAGAGAACCTCACTTTCCTCTGTGCTGCCTCCCCTGTGCTCAAGCACAAGCTTAATAAAATCTGTCTGGAAATTTCTCTGGGGTTTCCTCTCAATTTCTATCTTAGGGAACCCAAGAACCCCAATGCTGATAATATCAGGAAGCTAATATTCTAATGACAAAGAAAGATATTGATTATATCTTATTGAAAAATAATTATGAGTATGGAGGCAGGTTAAAAGTTAGACAGAATATTAAAGGCATTAATAACAAGGAAACCAATCTCTTCAGTGGTCCAGGAGAGAACAGAATGTTTAAGTTGAAATCTGAAAAGTGAGCAGAGCTGAACAGTGGGTGTGGGGAAAATGGAGTCAGTGAGCCCCCCTCACCTGCATGTCCAGGTAACTGTGACTTGGTAGTGTCCATGTGGCCTTGAGTAAGCGCCTGCATGTGTAGAATGAAGCTGTTGTAGAACTAAAAGGTCAGTGTTGGCACCTTGCTGTCTCTGTGTGCCCTTAGTATATAAGAGAGTCAGGACTTCCCACGGTGCGACTCACAGCTTGTGGCACACGTGGATCACCCCACCTTGGAATAAAGGCAGGTCAGACATCCCCACAGCCCCACAAATTTTCTTCTGTCTGCCTGAATCTTGTGTCAACCTGCCCAGCCTTGAACGGCTGCAGGACAATGGGGCAGAGTGTTCTAGGCTATGGAAACAGCACATACAGACAGACCCTCAGAAGCAAGGAAAAGTAGGGTGGACTCAGGGGCTGAAAGAAGTCCATAGTAACTAGAATGTGAGAACAAAATAGAGCCTAAGAGTCAGACAGTGCCCAATACTGAAGGGAGTAAACCACAGTAAATTATTTCAGATTTATCCTAAGTGCCACAGAAGCTACCAATTGGGAAAGAAGGCTTACTGACTCCTGTTATCATTTGTAGAGGAAAGATAATTACTACTGATGGTACTCTGTGTCTCAAGACATGTTTTAAACATAATTTTCTTCAAAATTTTGCAATACATTTACATATTTGAGAAAAATAATAACAAAGGAACTTTAAATGAGTGGTCTTCTAGAAATTAAATTCCAGCGCAAATGTTCCCACTGGTTTGCTTTTCCTCTTTAATGTCCATAATCTGTAATATGAGCCTTCATTAGGAAACTAGCAATGAGTGAAAATCAACATGCTAATAGAATCAGGTGTATTTCAGGTATTGTGATGGTGAAATAGAACTGGACTATTAAGGATCTTTATTGTTCAGCTGCCTTCATGCTTCAGGTGCAAATCAGGAAGTGAAGAGAGATTTAATCCAATCAGCCAGAACAACTCTTCCCTCAGGGTCCTCATTAAGTCAGGTGCAAAGTGAGGTGTTTCAACTCCTAACAACCAGGGCTATGGTTAGGGAACACTGGTGCAGTCATTCGGAAATCCCACTTTCACCAGCTGTATTTATTATGTTTTTGTTACTTGTTCTTCTAGTTCCCTTCCCCCAGGAGAAGACATCCAATACACAAATAGGAATCTCTTTCACTGGATTTCTCACAGAGGAATCCCTTTCACTGGAAACAAAAAATGCTTTATTCCATAGACAAAGCTTAGGAGACAACTAACTCCAGAAGGAGGTTCTAGCTCAGATCTTCCAGGAGGATCCTATCTTAGCCTTCCTAGATTCCTCCAAGCCCACCCTAATACACTTATTTTCTTGAGCAGGAAGGGATTGCAAACAGGGAAGGAGAGATTCAGGGGTCTTGACAATGGAGAGGAAGAAGAAGACAGAAATGTTTGTCTCAGGCTTGGCTGAGTAGGGATTCCTGACTTCCCAGGGGTTGCCCTCTCTGCAGACCATCAGTTTGGTTATTTCTAAGAATATCCTCGAACAGAACAAGAAATACCCAGATAGGAGGTTTTCTACCTATGTGACAAAATTTATGCTAAGACTATTAGGGTCATAGAAAGGGGAACAAAGACATAAAACAAAATTTTGCCAGGAAATCAAAACAAGACAGTGATAAAGAAAAAACCAGCAACACTGAAATTGGCTTCACTCTATTTCAAACTGAGCTTTCCAATATGGTTTCTTTTTTTTTCTGTTCTTGAAAGGGCTAATTATACTGATGTTAAAAAAAAAAAAAACCATTTGATTGTTACAGTGGTTGTATTAGCATTTTCTTCCCCAGAAAGCTGGTATGAATTAAAAGCAAGACCAGTTTCATTCAAAAAAATATCTGATCATTTTATTTTCAGACTCTAAAAGTAGGAGCATTCATATTTATAGATCCCTGTGTACACATACAGATATGCAGAGAAGCAGCCAATGTCTGTCATTGGCTTTACTTTCAAGGAAACTGGAGGAATTACTCATGCACAAATAAGTACAAGTAGCTGTCTTCAAAACCATATAGAACAAACTTAGATAAATACAGAAATTTCAAATGGTATCAGTGTGCAAAAGCATGTATTTGTTTAGTTGTTTATTAGATTTATTAAATTGTGCTTTTTGTGTATGTGTTTGAGACAGACTCTTCAGGGAGCCAGTGCAAAATAATGTTTAATTTAAATAGATTGCAAACAACATTGCATGCCATCTATTAGCATCAGCAACTCACCATAATAAAAAGAAAGTTTTTCTCACTGGGGCTTTGCAATCAGGCCAGGCATAGAAAATCCTACAAATGAGGACCTTCCATGGGAAGTTTCTGCTTCTCTTTCCCTGAAGGCTGAATTTCTAAACTGTAGCTGGAGTGCTTCAAGTCATGCTAATTGTGATGGTGGCGCATGGGGAGAAGTACAATTTTCAAGACTGGAGTTGAGTTATTTAGGGGCTCAGAGACCAATGTCTTAATTAGAATTGCACTAGGAATGAAAAGGCAGCCGGAGCACAGGGGAGGGCTCATATCCCCATAGCTCACTCCACCCTACTTAGCAGTCACAGGGGGGCATGCTATACTCCCAGAGGATCTCAAAGGTGCAAGACTCAGACTCAAATTATAACTAAATACTGAAAAACTCAGGGACAATTATTGACAATGTGAAATCACCTAAAATGTTACACATCAAACCTCCCAGTGCATTTTGAAGTTTAGATACACATTTAGAAAAGCACCCTCCTGATAACCTCAATATTTGGTTAAAAGAAAAAAAGACAAGAAATCAGCAACCATGTGGGCAAGAAACACATGGCAGCCACTGAAGGGAGCAAAGGAAGGGGTTATTTGAATTTAACCAGCAGTGAACTATTTGATAATATAAAGTGAAATGGCCCAGCTCTTCTGAGTTATAGGAGTGGTTACTTTGAGGAATTCTGTTCTTTGTAGATGAAGTCAATTTTTAGAAATAAGAATAGCATCCATTGCTTTTGCCTTCCCAATAATCACTTCTCTTTTCTCAGTTTCCCTTTAGGGAGAGCATCCTCTTTTGCATTCAAAACCACTGTAGTATGTGTCAAGGACTAACCCACTCATCTCCAGCTCAGGACCAGGCACTTTACCCATTCCTGGCCAGTCCGAGCATTTGGGCCTCTTGGCCACAATAATTAGTTCAGAAGTGTGCAGAAGTGTGCACACACACCCACACTGGACCAATAAGAGCATGAGAGTGAATCATGATTGTTGCCATAATTACAAGAGAAGAGCATTCTCTGGAAAGGAGATTGGGTGATGCTAAACTAAGCTACAAGTTTGTACAGGGGTCTGAGTACAGGGGTAACCAATGCTGGATAATTCTTATTCTATTTAAGCCAGTTTGAATTGTTTATCCTCACTTGTAACCTGAGGCATGATGAGTAACACAGGAAGAAAGCTAGCATGTCCAAAATACCTGATCATGGGTGAGAGGGGAGAGGACGGAGCACTGTGTTGAGAGTCAGGGGTCCCAACACCTTATTATCATTCTACTATTAACTGCATGATTATAGGTGAGTCACAGACTCCCCATCTATGAAATGAAGGAGAGTCCTCAACTTTTTTTTTAAAACCCTTTCCCAAATCAAATCTTACTCCATATCTCATTATCTGAAATAAATCATAACCACAGGAACAATAAGAGTACTGAATATGTATTCTGTAGAGGTCTTGGTTCTAAATGCTTCACGTGTATTTTACTTATTATAATCTGTATAAAATTTTGTGAGATAGGCTTGGTTATAAATTCCATTTTACAGATAAATAAAAAGCAGAGAGGTTAAAAAACTTTCCCCTGAGATCCAAGATGGCAGAGGAGGAAGTGTAAGGTACACTAACCAACCCCGCCCCCCAGGACCAATCTGAAATTACAACTAAATTGTAGATAAATCATCCTGAATAACCAACTGAACACTAGCTGGAGAGAAGCCTTATAACCATGGACAGACAGAAGAAAAATTTCACCACAATAAGACTGGTGGGGAGTGCAGAGGAGGTGCAAGAGGGCTGGCTGGGCTCCCATGGGTGAGAGCTGAAGTGTTGGAGGGATATTTCAGGGACCAGGAGGATCCCCCTGAGAAGTGTGGGGTCTAAACCCCAAGCTGGGCTCCCCAGCCTACAGCACCATGGTCAGAAAGGAGCCCAGATAACATTCAGCTGTGAAAAGCAGCAGGGTTTCTGTCTGCCAGGGAGAGACAGCTAGAGAGGTAGAGAACCTCTTAAAGGGCCAATGCACAAAATTTCACTTGCAGCCACTTACCCTGAGCTCTGGAAGAGGGAGGGCAGAGTGGATGAGAGACACGTAAGGAGACTCTGGGGTTGGTGGCTCTGGGGAGAGAACTGAAGGAACAGCTGGCAGAAGCTATCTTTCTCAGGCAGATCACTCCTCTCCAAGTGGCATCAGCCTGAGAGGAAGCAATAGCCC
>PVJI01006476.1:0-85949 GCA_004026765.1 Micronycteris hirsuta | reverse complement strand
AAACAGTGACGGGCACCCAGGGTGTCTTAATCGGTCTGGTATATAAACAGAAGAGCAGGAGTAAAGTGAGAAAGGGAAGCTTGCAAAATTATTGCACTGTGTTCTAGAACTTAAAGTTAGAAACAATACCAGGAGTTGTCTATTCAACTCCTGTAACATACTATGTCAGGATGTTGTCCACATTTGCCAGGGAGTTTAATTAATCAGATGTTGCCATGTAGCGATATTCTAAACCCCTATTATCCTAGTACTATCTTAAATGTACCAAAGGTGCCTACACACTTACACTAACAATTTTAAGGTAAAGCAATAATAATTTATGGTTGCTATATTAAATTGGCACTTTTCTCGCCTGCGCCACCAACACCCTGACTTTGGACCTCTCTCGTTTGCCCAGGTAACTCCTGTCCATCTTCACTGTCACTGTCTCTGGATGTGCTCTCAGGCCCTGCTCTCTTGAGCCTGAGTTAATGACCCTCCTCCAGTGCACACCTACATGGGAACATGTCACATGGAACGGTCACTGTCCTTTGTTTCTTCCACGAGACCAGGAGTAACGCGCGGCAAAGACCATCAGCCTCATTTGTGGAACAGCGCAGTCCCGGCACACATGTGGCCTTCAGTAACTTTTATGTCTAAACAAATACCTGAATGCGGACTAGACGTCATGCTATTGGAGGGAGGAAGGGTCTCGAGTCGGCACTGAAGATCTATAAAAGATATCCAACACGCTAAATCAAATTGTGTTTAAGGACTGGAATATACATCCAACAGGGTCCCATCATGCAAACGTGCTTTGGTGGCTGTTGGCCACCAGACCTATGACTCAGCAGAGTCTGGGGACGCGAGGCCTTGCACTCCTGTTCGTTTTCAGCCCCGAATGGTCAGTTGTTGGAGAGCTCTGGGGAGACTTTAGAACATACAAACACCTTGTCCCCACTTAAGTCAGACTCCCTGGGGGTGGCTACCAGGTATCAGGATTTTTAAAAAGTTTAGCAGGTGATGTTAACAGTTAGCCAAGGGTTAAGAGACACCAAATCAGCTAATGGAGCACTCCCTAACATCAAGTCTGGTTTCCTATGACCTCCCTCTATTAAAATAGATTGGTATCATAGCCTAATTAATAGCATATGCATGAAATGCTCTCAAATGCCAGGCACTTTATATATGTTTTCTCAAAAAAAAAAACAAAAACACAGTGATCCCTTTTATACACAAGGAAATTAAGGCTTGAGGTATTAAGAAGCAGCAGAGCCTGGGTTGGGATCCAGCTGTCTCAGAGGCTGGGTGGTGCCCTTTAAGACTATTGGTTGGATGAGATTCTGATGATCTTGACTGGGAAATGGTCAGTGACCTTAGAGTATATACTTGGTTCGCCCTGTGGGTAATGAGCCATTTCTCCTTCCCCTGGTCAAACAGGTATGAGGAAAATGAAGCTAAAAAGGTTCAACATTTAATGTGACTCTCATTCCATTGTTATGAGTAGTTTCTACAAATGAAACTAGTTTAAGAAAAAGAGAAAGAAAGAAAGAACAAACTAATCAAAGCCAACACAATAAAATCCTAGCTATGGATTTCATGGTTCATTTGTTAATTCATATGTATGTTTTTATTCATTTAAAAATATAAATAAAATACCTTCTCTGTTCTAGATGTTGTATTATGTGCCAGGAATATGAAAAAGAATGGCTTGATTACCTTCTGAATTGTAAAATGGAGGTAGGTATTCTATTAAAGTAATAAGCCAACTTTGCATTAAAATATTTTTGAAGGTTAAAAAGCAGGATTTTATTTGAAAAGTTTTAAGGCTGTTACCTCCTTAAAAAGATGTTGAAGTTATAAAGCATGTGGCATTATGAGGAAATGAGATGAAGTCACAAACCCATAGATATTACAACTGAATTCTTGACCTAGTTAGGACCATGTAGGGTTGTTAATAGGCTGAAATCTCTTTTCATTAACCTCAAGCTTTTCACATCTTTAAAACTCAGCTGGTGGAAAAACATAACTATGGCCAAGGTTTAAAAACTATTTGTTTTACATACCCTCAAGGGTATAGCCATATTTCTTACCTTTAATAAAATAATTAACACTGCATTTTATTTGTGTTACATAATAATATGTACTGAGTTATAAGCGGGAAGGTGGGAGCTCTCCAGGGACACAGGAGAAGGAGCTGGGAAGAGAGTGGCAGGGAAGCTTGGAGGGACCAGAATCATCCTGGGGTGGGACAAGGCCAGCCCCGTTGCCCTGGTAAGGAAGTGAAATTTGTTCAGCTTTTCGCTTAACCTTGGAGAGAGGTAACCTTTGGTCATGCTGACCGGTCGGTTGATACATTTGTAGTAATGGGTCCTGAAGGTGGTATCTCAATATTAGTGGCAAGAATCTTGTCTATTGATCCATGGCCAAGATTCATGCTTTCCCTTCAATAACGTCTACCTTTAACAGGCAGTCGTTGTGCTGGGCACTCTCGTAAGCGTTTTCCTTGTCCTAACTCACCTGATTCTCACAACACTCTAAGATATCCCCACTTTACATACAAGGAAACTGAGGCATAGAGTGGTTAAGGAACATGACCGAGAGCTGGGGGTGGAATGAGGGGTTCTGGCTCCAGCACCTGTGTTCTTCACCCCGTACTCTATCCCTGCTCTGCGGATGTCTGCTTCCCTTCATCCATAGCCCTTCACCTTCTTTGCTTCAAACCTGTAAGCTGAATAGGTAAGAGCCACTGGGGATATCCAGAGCTAGTGCAGGAAGGCAGTCACAGGGAACCTACTGGGTCTGGCAAAATGGAGCCCTTGTTCTGAGGAAGCTTGGTGTTCTCTGGGGGCTGGACTGCTACCAGCAGGGGATCATTGAGATGAGCAGTGGGGTTTATTCAGCCTTGGTCAAGCCATGGGACTATGGCTCAGGAGGAACGAATGAACACTGGGAAGAGAATACCAAGGTCTAAGCTCCTCATCCTGGGAGAGATGAGGAAAAAAATTCGTAAGGTAATAAGACAGAGACTGGGACATCTGGGCCATGGTTGGTTGATGGAGCTGACACTGTTTCACCAGAGGGGAATTTTGGGGAGAAGTCATCAAATGCGAGTGAATAAAAGTCCTGTGAGGAGAGAGCGAGGTTTGTAGGCGACCGGTCACTACAGCGCGGTTTCTCAGCCTCGGCTCTGTTGACATGTGGGGCTGGGTAATTTTTGTTGTGTGCATTGTAGGGTGTTTAGCAGCATCCTTAGCTTCTGCCTACTAATGTCTCATAGGTCGTGACAACCCAAAATGTCTGCAGACACGGTCAAATGTCCCCTGGGGGCCGAAGTGGCCTCCTGCTCCCTTGTGAAGACCACTGAGTCCAAGCACAGACACTGGGATGTAATTTTCACGGACTTGCGTCTCTCTAAGGTGCTGACTCTCATGTCTCTCAGGCTGTACAATGAGAAAGTTGTTATAAAAACTCCTGAAATTTCATTTTCATTTTTCCTTCTCTCCATCCCTCCCCTCCTTCCTTTGCAGTAGCTTCTTTCCTTGTTTTTGTTTTGCTTTGTTTTATTAGCATTTGGGGGGACAATTATTATTCTTACGTCTCCTCAATTTTCTGTACTTCCTATGAAGCCAAGAAGCAGCTGTCTATACTGAAATTACCTGCAGTACTGTCTTTGGTATGCGTCCATAGATACTGTTGCCAAACTACTTATAAGATGAAAACAGAATCCTCACTAGCCAGCAGCCCAGCTCTGAGAGTCAGTGCCTCCAAGATCCCCTTCTTTGCCTCCCTTCCTGACTCAGCGTTCTTTGCTTCCTTGCCCACAAAGACACCAGGTGCAGGATAGCACCTGCCGTGGCTTCTGCTGCCGGACCCTCTGCCGCAGGGAAGGGTGAGCGAGCGGCCACATGTGCTCTCTCTCAAGGGTCAGGCCAGCTTTCCCTGTGTCGCCTCTATCAGCATGTTTCTTGAATTGCCTTTTGTAAAATAAGAGAAAGAAATAACAATTTAATGATGAAAAATAGTCTATAATACTTGTCTGAATAATGTAAGAAAAATAAGGCAAAAGAGGCTTAAATGTAAATAAAATCTCAAATTAAAACATACACACAAGAGCCAGTGAAAAGTAGATAAAGTAAAAATGAGGTAAAAAATAATTCATATGCAGAGTTATGACACTGTATATGAATTATACTGGAACTGGCCTACAATAGAAAAAAATGATAAAATATTAGAATAAGCAAAGACGATATGAAAGGGCAATGATTTAAGAGAGCAGGAAATTTAAAGCTTGAAAGCCTTTTTCAGTGAAAATGTGAGAAGGTGTGAAAGTAAGGCTAAAATAATGTCACTATATAAAATTATCAGCTTAGAGAAAAATAATGGAAGGGAAAAAGTAGTCAAAAACAAAAGTAAAACAAACTGAAAACAAAGAATGGGGAAAAGATTAAGACAAGTGAAAAATAATGAAGAAAGACATTTTTTTAAAAAAAGTTTGAGCCATTTTAGAGACTTGTGAAGGTAGTTTAAGAGGAAAAATGAAGGCTGTTGAAAAAGTGAAGCAAGGTGGCATCAGGAAGCCAGAAGGTGGCACTGCTGGGTCTGTCAGAGATGGGGTTGCCAGACAGAAGAAAATATGGGGTCGGCCGCAAAGTTCTTGCACTTTTTTCCCACAAGATGGCTCTAGTAGCACTTAGTTGTCTTTAACTTCATTTGAACTTCATTTTGTTAGATTGTATTGTGACAGCTGTCATATCAGCATGCATTTAAAAAACATCAAAATTGGTGAATTTTTGTGTAGCCATTTTAATACTGAAGATGGAGAAAATACGCAACGTTGGCATATTATATTTTATTATTTCAAGAAAGGTAAAAATGCAGCTGAAACACACAAAAAAGATTTGTGCAGTGTGCGGAGGTGCTGTGACTGATCAGACGTGTCAAAAGTGGTTTGTGAAGTTTCGTGCTGGAGATTTCTCGCTGGACAATGCTCCATGGTCAGGTAGACCAGTTCAGGTTGATAGCGATCAAATCGAGACATTAATTGAGAACAGTCAACGTTATACCACATGAGAGATAGCCGACATACTCAAAATATCCAAATCGATAAATGAAAAATATGTCTTTTATTGTACGGAAGAAACTAAATGGACTTTACGGCCAACTTGATATTTACCAAATATTTGCTAATTCTGGCAATCGGGCCTTAAAGAGGCTCAGCTGGACAGAGATGTGGTTTTCTGGCTGCCAGGGCAGAGGCCTCCAGCGGTGGAAGAGGGCAGGGCCGCTTGCCCAGAGGTGTGGGCCCTCTGCTGCCCCCAGGAAGTCTTCCTCTCAGCTGGAGAGACGGAAGGTAGTGTGTGGACAAGGGAATGTGGGCCTTCTGTAGAATGAGCTTCATGATGCTGCAAAGCAGCAGCTTCCTGGCCAGTGCTAGTGTCACACACCTTTTTCCCTGGGCTTTCAACCACTCATTCTCGTCTACAAAGTCTGAGTTGATCTGAACCTAGAACCTCACTCTTGGGTTGATTCCTGAATTTTCACCGTAAGGCTATTCTCAATCCATCCAGCAGAGGGCGCAGGCAAACACACGTTAATCCCTAGGAAATGTTAGCTTGTTTGTCTCTTTCGCCTGGCTGCTTAATTACATTTATGTCAGAATTTTATGAACTCTTGCAAGTATCTACGCAGAGACACACCTGTAGTTGTAATTTCACTCACTTGCACAAATTAAAAGAACCATATTAGCTGGGCTCTTACAACAGTTGATGACACAGGACATGAGTAAAATTTTATTACGTAGAGTATCAGGTAAAGGGCTGATTTGTCCTCTTTCTCCTGGGTGTGCTTCTATTACTTTAATACTATTAAAATGATTGTTTCCATCACCATTCCTCACACCATCCCTGAATCGGGAACGTAAAACCATGCTGCCTGTCTTGGTATTTATGATCCCTTACTATGTATGTCAGGCAGGTGACAGACTTTGTGGACAAATAATAAATAAGGTTCACTCTACCTTTGTGGAATTTGCAGCTTTCTTAAAGGGAGAAGACAGGGACACACAGGCCATTTTAGTCCAGTGTAATAAGTGATGCGGTAGACGTACACACACCTGCTCTGAGTGAGCATGGGGGCCCCTGTCGCAGCCGCAGGGGCTGCGGGAGGCTTCACTGGGGAGGCTGCATGTGGGGGCATGTAGTGGATAACTAGGCAAAGCAGCGGAGTGAGATGGGGGAGCTCCGTGGGAGGCCACGTGTTTCAGGCCCAGGGAGCGGCAGACACAGGGCTCGAGGTGAGACACAGTGAGTGAGGCCTGTCCCCAGTCCTGTGCGGGCGTGTGGTGTGGGGGTGTGGTGGGGTGGGGGGAGCTGCTTGACGTAGAAGGCGGGAAAAATGAGTGGGCGGACGGTCAGAGAGAATTTTCAGAGCGTGTGCCAGGGGGTTTTGTTGGAAAAGCAGTGGGGAGGTGCCGATAACTAGGACGGATCGCAGTGTGGAGAGTGTTCTGCTGCTGGGTGGGGTCTGGGTCAGAAAGAAAGGCAGTGGTGCGCCCTTCCAGGTGGCCGCGTGGCCCCAGCTGCCTGGGTAAAGCAGCGTCCTCACCCCTCCGCTTATACAGGGTGGGGCGAAAGTAGGTGAGTGTATGGAACACAGTTTGTTATGTATTAGTTATTGCATTATTTTCCACATGAATAGCTAATAAATAATACTAGAATAGACTGTTTTGTGTACTTACAAACATACACCTACTTTTGCCCCACCCTGTAGGTTGAAACCGGATCCCAATGTGATGGTGTTTAGAGGTGGGGCCTTGGGGGGCCATCCGGACCTGAGGGTGGAGCCCCCGAATGGGATCAGTGCCCTTGTAAAGGAGACCCCGAGAGCTCCTCACTCTTCCATCTTGTGAGGACACAGTGAGAAAACGGACACCTGTGAACCCGGAAGCAGGCCCTCACCAGACATGGAATCTGTCAGTACCTTGGCCTTGGATTTCCCAGCCTTCAGAACTATGAGGAAGAAGTTGCTGTTGTTTTATACGCGGCCCAGTCCTGGCATTCTGTTATAGCGGCCCGAATGGACGAAGGCAGTAGCTAAGGTGGATAGAGATGATGTGTCAGATATTTAAGACTTGACAGGATGTGGAGGTTCAGTCATCAGGTTTCTGGTTTGGCAAGTGAGCTCTTGGGGCTGCCCCTCACTGAGACAGGCAATGTAAGGACATGCTGAGACTGTGGGGTCCGTCGGATGCATGGTTTTAGGGCCCAGGAGAGTGGCAGGGTTGAAGTGGAGTCTGAGAGTCTTCAGCTCACGGCTGGTGTTTGCAGACATGGCAGTGGGTGGATCCCTGAGGCAGAGAAAAGAGGAAGGGAGAGGCCGGGACACTGTAACTACAAGACTCAGGGGAGCAGGAGGAGCAAGAAGAGGCACAAAGGACCCCAGGAAGGCCAACAACGTAGGAAAAAATGTCCAAGAAAATGTGGTGGCCCAATGTCAAGGAAAATGGTGTTTCAAGGACAGAGTAGTCCACCGTGCTAAATGGTGCCCCAAAGTCAAGTCAGGTGAAGACTACAAAGTGCCTGTTGTGTTTGGGAAGAAAGACGTAAGGGGTCAGATTGAGGACATAAGGGTGGTGGAACTATAAATGAGGTGCTGTGTGAGTGCCGGGGTAGGGGCGTTAGGGTCCAGCATACGGCAATAATAAGAGGGTGTGGGAGCAGGTTTATTTTTTAACATGGGAAGGATTGGGCATGTTTAATACTAATAGAAATATTCTAGTAGAAGGTAGTAAAAGGGGAGGTTGTAAGGATTTTCCATGTCACCCACATTACAAGCAGACAGAGTAGCCAAGGCTGGTAACGACTCTCATTTATTACTAAGTTCAACTAGGTGCTACTTGCAGAAATGGCTCCTTTGAGAAGAATGTTTCTGATATTATCAATTTGAGAACTTGTATTTGAATTCACTTGTCCACACCTGCCGCCAACCCACGTGACAGGTTTCAGGTGGAACTCACCGTGACGGCAAACTGCTCGAGTGGGCCTACAGGGAACTTCAAACTTCAATGTCAAGGAGATGTCAGTAGAACTTTGGACTACTTTGCATTCCACCCTGATAGACACAAAACTGACCTTTCCAGTTCTCCAGAGAGACCCTCCCACCCCTCCAGAAAAAAATACAGGAGTGATACACAAAAGACAAGAAGGAACTACACAGGTCAAAGCCAACTGCGTGGGGAGAAAAACCTATAAGAAACTGTCATTTCAGTGGAGTTTTAAAACTGAGATGCCTTATTCCCTAAAGAAATACGGTTAGGACTCTTTCTGGCACTAAAGAATGTTTCTTTGTTGTTTACTTTTATTTTTAACTAAAATCTCCCAGGGAACAGGGACTACATTCGATGCCCTCATCTTGTTTTTGTCCCACGGCACTGTCTGGCATTTTGGTCCCCTGTGAAGCACTTAATTGTGCCGTGGGGTGGGGGTAAGTGATCTGGGCATGCTCCGTTTAGCAGGGGTTGCTCAGAAGTCTGGGATGTGTAATGTGAGAGCAAACCGTAATCACTAAGGGAGTTGTTAAAGGGATATGTGGTTTATATGTCTAAAGAATCTGAGAGGAGAAACTCCCTCATAAATCTACCAAATGATGTTGAACCAATAACAATTGTATGTATGTAGTTTCCAAGTTCATTTCCTCCTACCTTACAATTGAAGACTATTTTAATAGTCATGCTGAGTTACAAGGATAATGCCTGATAATTTATTACATTGCAGTAGAGCGATATAGCCTGTCTTTATGTATACGAGGGTATGGCTGATATATATAAAGTCATTGTAGTATTGGCAAGCTATGTAATAGATACTTACTCTACTTGCACTGCTTCTGTTATTAACCCCGTAAAAGAGCCCCAAGGCGTTCCAACTAGCACGAGGATGTGGGACTTGCAGTGTTGTGTCTGAGAAGCTACGAGGCCCATGGCACGATATGCTCATCTGGGGTCACACACACTGAAGAGGGCTGCCTCCCTCTCCTGAGGTCTCCCCGACATGAAATCAGTGGGTAACTCCGTTTAAAGTGCAGAACACAAGTTTTCTCTATCCTGGCTGCACACTGGAATTACCTGGGAGTTCTAGAAAATACATGTGGGCGAGACTCACCTGAGACCAATTAAGTCAGACTCGCTGGGCCTGGGACCCAGGCATCCCTAATTCTAAAATTTCCCTAGGTAATTGTAGTAAAGTTCTGAGGGAGATGATGTCATTTTGGCCTCATGTTGATGGGTAAAACTGCAGGGACACAGCAGTCTTCTGTATCAGAACTTGTATTTTATTTAGAAAGCAGTTACCACCATTGTTGCATTGGTGGTTTGACTGTAATGATTTATTTTACTTTGTCACGCTCTAGTCACACTCACAAAACTTTGTTTACTATAGTTTTCTTAATAATAAAAATAGAAAGAAACATACTATCAGATGAGAGTAGATTAGTTGAATACATATGGGATAACTTAAAAGTGAAAGGTATTAAAAGCAATCATGCAAATTATTTATTTACATTAATTTATTTCAAAACTACTTTTAGAGAAGACTGTGTGTGCCAAATATTGCTTTAGGCCCTAGGAATATAGAAGGAAGCATTAACAGTTTTAGAAACTTTGTTTTAAAAACTTAAAAATAGCATGTAGATTATGGTTCTACTTTTGTAATGCACATGCATTAAATAAGGAAGATATACAGTAAAATGTCGAGACAGTTATCTCTGTGTGATCAGATTAAAGAGGGTTTAATTTTCTTTCATTTCTTGGATTTTTTTCTATGCGGGCATTTATTACTTCTGCAACTTTATGTATATAGGGTGGATACTCCATTCTGTTTCTTAGATGCCCCACAACCCGAATGGGATCATGTTAAGCGAATTACAGAGCAAGACACATCTAGTTCTCACCGGGGCAGCTGCATAGCTGGGCTGAAAGGTCGGTGAGAGGCTGCAGAAGTTCAATGCCTCGTTAAACCTGGGGCAACGCAAGCCTAACTAGTGAGGCTTAAAGAGTATTAAATCATTATATAATAATATTCATAGGTTTTGTTATTCTTTACTTTTATCAGTTTGTTTTTCTGTGCAAGTGCCTGAGATACTAGGGGCTCAAAAATACTTGTGAATAAATGAATGACTGCAGCGCCGTTACCTGTGCCATTCACCTGTGCCATTATCAGAATCATTCACATGCAATGTAGAAAGTGGCCAGAAGATGGCGATAAAGCTTAGAAAGTGAAAAGGAAGGGGCTTCAGTAAAAATCCCACAGCTCCTAGTGGAAGATGTATTTATTACCCTGCAAATTGCGGTTAATGTGAGCTAATTGACAGCACACGTCGTTGTCAGCCTGGGGAGGCTTCCTTCCCTTGCGCCTGTCAGCAGAGCGCTCAGCTGGACCCAAGTAAACCGAAGTGAGGGTACTGGAATCTTCTCTAACAACGGACTGCTTTGCTGTGACTCCTGACTTAGAAAAGGGTTCTAGCCTTGAGTGAGCAGCCTGTCTTTGAGGGAGAAGCGGTGTTTGCAGTAATGGTGGAAGAGAGTAAAAGAGGAAAGCAAATGGTGTCTTTGCCTTTGGTCACTCTGAGGGCTGGGAAAGAGGATGACAGGTTGGTTGAAAGCGATCAGTGCTATCATCTCCTGAGCTTAGAGGCCCCGGGGACAGTGGGTCCCGTGGAGGAGGGGTGAGGGGTATGCAGAACACAAGGTTTAAAAGTCCTATACAGGTGACCCTGGAGCAGCACAGGTTGGAGCTGTGTGGGTCCACTTATATGCGGATTTTTTTCAATAAATATCTTGGAAATTCTTTTTTACTTTTTTTTTTTAGATTTGCAACAATTTGAAAAAACTCACAAACTGCATAACCTAGAAATATTGGAAAAATTAAGGAAAAGCTAGGCATGCCATAAATTACAGAATGTAATACATATAACATAAAAATATGTTTTAATCCACTGTTTATGTTATCAGCAAGGCTTCCAGTCAACAGTAGGTTATTAGTCTCAAGTTTTTTGGGGGGTGGGGGAGTAAAAAATTATACATGCATTTTCAGCCATGCAGGAATAAACAGTATATAACCTCTAATTTGTTCAAGAATCAACAGTATATAACAATGAAGAGATCTCAGGGCCACCTGGTACATATCTGGAACCTGTCAGGGATTAGCTAGCCTGTTAGTCTATGATTTATCTTTACACTTACTACTTTTAAGCCTTTCGGTTGTTATTACCCAGGTAGCAATTCCTGTGGGTAATCTGGAGAGAGGTAGGGAGAGCAGGAGACCCTTAAAGCAGCAATTTTCTGCTGTTGACAAATACAAGTTTATTGAAAGATAATAGCACAGGATTTGACTCTATTTGGGGGTTTCGGTTTCCAGTCTACATAGGGTCTGCGTATCTGGTGCATACAGCACAGGTTCTGGAGTCAGACGGCTGAGTTCAGCTTCAGCTTTGCACTTGACCTCTCAGAGTCTCAGTTTTCTTGTACATGGGGCTCACAGGAGGAGTCAGAGAATCATTTTTCAAGAGCCTGGCAGAGCCCAGCACATAGTAGGGGAGAGAATAATGGGATTTTCCTTCCTTTCCAATATGGTTTTCCACCACATTGCTGGCTGAAGAGTGTTGCCTGGACAGTAGTCTTTACACAGGCAGCCTCGGAGATTTGTGGGTTCGGATCCAGTCCACCACAACAAAGCGGGCATTGGAAGAAACTGAGTTGTAATCTTTTTGCTTGAAGTTCAACAAAATGAAGTGTGATAAAATGACCTATTCCTATACTATCAAGACTCTAAACTTTTTCCCCTCTTTTGTCTCTGGAAGCCTCTGTCTTCCTTAAGAAATCCCAGCATTATTTCAAAGCCCGGTTCAGGGAGGCCTGCTTCTTTCTTGAGCCCCTCCCCCGATTCGTGAACTGCTTTCTGATGAAACCTATTTTCCTCTGCTGGCACCACACGTAGCGCCTGCAGAACTTCCCCACTCAGTGGAGAGGGTGGCTCCACGTTCCCCGCCCTCCGTTACCCCACGTGGTGTATTCCCTGAAGGCGGAGATAACAACAATGTCTTGTGCGTCCTCAGGTCTCTTTGAACAGTGGAGGGATGAACTTCCCTTACTCATACTACCCTGTCTGCACGGAAAGGAAAACTATCTAGAGATGTGTCTAAAACAGTAGCCGCCATTGCTTCTGCTACGCTTTACCATCAGCTCAAGCTGAGTCAAGAAAATGAAACATTTCAATAGGCCATATTATTTTAACTAAGCTGGATTCCATAGTTGAAGCTTTTGCAAGTATTCAAAAAAAAAAAAAAGGAAAAGAAAAGAAAAAGCCCGCCACGCAACTATAAATCACCCTTTCCTTCTGACAGGCCCAGATGCAATTCTATCCTAATTTGATCAGGTGTGAAGAGCCACCATCTGGGAAAAAGGAGTTGTGCATGTGCATTATTTGCGAAAGGTGAAGCCTGAGTTAAATGCATCAAATTGCAAGTGAATTGGACACTGTCCTGGGCTTTCCCATTTTTACCAAAAGGACAACTTCCTCTAATGCACTTCTTTGGCAAAGACTACTAACTTTGACAATGAAGTTAAGCTGAGTGAAACTTCTTGCCTAGTCATGTCATTAAGCCTAGCAACACAAGAGGAGCTCAATTTTTTAGTCCTTTCTTAGGACAGGTCGAGGGTTCATGGGGAGCACTTCGCTCAGGTATTCAATAATGGACTGTTGGCACGCTCTTCTAATAAGTGGGAGCTTCACAGGGGAAACGTGTCTGCCTCATGCAGACTCTACATTTACCTGGGAGTGGCTGTTGAAAAGCTGATGGAAGCCATACTTGTACTATCTCACCCAGTCCTCCCAAGAACCCTATAAACTAGGCTCTATTATTGCGCCCATTGCACAGACGAGGAAACAGGGAGTTTAATGACTTGCCGAGGGTTACACAGCCAACAGGTGGATGCAATTCAAGTCTAGTTTTATTTCAGAGTCAACTGTTGTGTGCAAAACATTGTAAGACTTAGTAAAACTAGGTCCTTTCTGGTTCATTGCTTATACTCTAACCAAGGGCAGGTTGTATATTTATGAAGTATAGACTATGACCAATGCCACCAACAGAAGCACCAAGCATTCTGAAACTTGGTAGGAGGAGCAGAGGGATTGGTTTGGCTTTTGACAGCTTGTGTAAGTGGGGTCATTTTTTAAAAGGAGTTATTGGAGTGGGCACTGGGCAGGTTTATCCACCGATGGCTCTGATGTAGGCGGCATCCTCAAATTTCAGTGCTGCCTTTCCTCCTGATAAAATGCACACATTTTCCAAACTATGTAATGACAGCACCTTTTTTATAATAAAGTCAAAGCATTAGGGAGGTCTCTATTTGGCATTCAAGTCATATTCGAGTAACCCAATAGAATGAGTGTGGCTAAAAAGATTAGGGTTAAGATGTGAGTTGAATTTTGAGGGATATTACAGCTACTCGCTTGAATTCAATGGCGTGATTTATAAAGTAGGGAGAGTAGCACCTAGCTTTTCACGTTAATCACCCAAATGTTACGTGATGGTGTTGAAAAATGCCCATTCCCCAGCCCCCCAGGGAAAATTGATACCACTTTGAAAATTGCTCCTTCCTGAAACATGATGAATGAAGGCTTACCTTAGAATATTTAAAGTGCAAAATAATTTTTTACAATTTTTGTTTGAAAGCAAGTGAAATGATAAAGGGAGTAAATTAGGCATCTAAAAAATGCTTTACAGGTTTTTATTTCAGGAATGAAATCGAACCCCTACTCTGTGTCCATCCTGATTGTCCTCAATTGGGATGCATCATTGAGCAAAACAGACAGACACCTAGTCCCAGTAAGCTTCCGGAATAGAGAAGACAGGTGTTAAACAGTAAATGCAATCAGTAAATTATCCAGAGGGTTAAATGGTGATAAAGTGCAGTTGAACAAAGAACAAGCAGAGCAGGTGAGGCAGTGGTGGGTCTTTGTTGGGAGCACTTTGGGAAGGTGAAGTGAGAGCAAGTGAGAGGATTAACCAATCAGACAACGGGGAAGATCAGTCCCGGCAAAGGGAAGAGGTGCACCTAGAGCAAAGCCCTATGTGGGGACATATTAAGATGCAGGAAAGGAGGCCAATGAGCCTGGAGCAGTGAGTGGGGAGGAGGGAGAAGGAAATGGGGGTGTCAGGGCCCAGATTGGGTAGGGCCCTGCAAAGGATGGGAGGGAGTTGGCTTTTGCTCTGAATGAAATGGGGGCCATTTCAGGGTTTGGAACCGAGGCGGCTCATGATCTGACTTCCGATTTCAAAGGCTCACTCTGGCTGCAGTGTGAAGAACTACAGGGCAGCAAAGCAGAGGCACGAGGGAGGCCTGTCAGGGGAACGTGGCAGGCATCCAGGTGGTCAGAGGGCGCCTTGGACCAGGCGGGAGCGGTGAAGGGAGAGAACCAGCAAGATGGACTTCACGGGTGGGACTATGTGTTTGTAAGATCCTTGGTAGCTCGACTCCCACCGAGCTCTGCCAGTTTGGGGATAGTTAAAAAAAAAAAAGGAAAAAAAATATTGAACCAATGATTTTTGTTGTAATCAGATTTTAGATCTTTCTGTTATCTCATTTATTAAATAAATAACTCTACAAAACAAAAACTTGAAATGAATCAAAACGGCAATGCATAACGCTGAAACGCTGGCTAAAGGAAGATTATTTAGCTCATCAGTACATCTTCCTTGCTGCCATCTGCTCCCAAATGCCACAGAAATTTGAGAGAAGGCTGACAAAATCACTTCAGTTCCTTTCCAGGCTTCCCAAGTGCAAGGTGGAAGGGTGTAGAGCCTGGTGTCAGATTAGCATACATTGTCGAGTACCATGTTTTCTTGACATTTATAATTCTCCCAGCATGCTTTGACTAGCACATATTGGATCATTATATGTCTTTGCGATAGATACAGATAAAAATATAGATACAGCCTCATCCAGCCAGAAAAACAGACTTTCTGAAGGCCTTAAAATTCAGTAAATATTTACTTTCTTCTCCCACCCCTTGTTTGTGGGAAGAGTATATCCTCACCTGATTTTGACCTTGACGTTGTGATCTGCTTTGGACAATGAAATATGGGGAATATCACATACACCTCCCAGAGGCAGAAGCTCTAAGAGGCAGTGTGTGCTTCCACCAGTTCTTTCATTCTTTTCCTCTCACAAGACCAGCATGCTCCAGAAACCTTCAGCATGGGTTCTGAAATCAGAAGACAGGTGGAACAGACCCCTAGCCGATAAGAGAGCCCACACGTATTGAGTGAGCAGTAAATGTTGTAAGCCACTGAGATTTTGGAATGGTTAGTTACTGCAGCAAAGCTATACAAGAGCTATTCTAGATGGGTTCATTTTCCAGACTGCTAAAGAGTTGATTTCTTAGAGTACAAAGGTAATTAAAAACACATGGCTTATTTACCAAAAATATGTTACTCCATCCACGGCCTTTGAAGAGTTAAATGGCTAAGTAAAACTCCTTTATGATGGCTTTGGTCTTAAAAAATTATAATTAATTATAAAGTGCTAAGCTAGATGAAGTTTATTAAAATTTGGATTTCTGTTCAAAATTTTTCTATGACATGATCTGTTTCTCCAGATTAGGAATCATGTATTATACACATCTTTGTATCCCCAGCACCTAGAATAATGCCAGGCACAGGCTGGACTCAACAAATGTTTCTTGAAAGCATGTGGCAAATGAATGCAAGAATTACAACAAAGTGCTGATACCAGGTTCTCAGTGCTGGAGGATTTCTGCTTTGGGGACTAGAAAGGTGACATCCCATGTACAGCACTGATGACAAGGGTCATGATGGACTGGAGGAGGGAGACTGTGAGTGGTCGGCCTTGCTGGTGGGTTTTGCGTTAGCCAGGAAGATTCTGGGAAATGAAGAACAGAAGCACGTGAGGTGCATCCCATAGTCATAAGGACTCGCGGGAAAGCTGCGATACATTATGCTCATCATAACATCAAACCTCCCCTTCCCTGTCTCCAGGCACTGGGCATTCTAGCGTGCAAGGCCCTTCCTTCTTCCTGCTGGCGGATGTTCAGAGGAGCAGAGATGCCCAAGAGGAGAAGGACAGGTGGAGCTGAATTTGGGGAGCTCAGGAGGGATCTTGACTTCCCCAAATTGGGAGGGATTGGTCACACTACAGGACAAAGAGGCCCCTCCAGCTGGCCAAATGAGTGAAACGGCACAAAGAGGCCTGGGAGGGGCTGCAGCTCATTAAACAGCAGGAGGAGGAGCAGGAGCCCTCCTATCAGACGGAGCTGCACCCTGATCTGCGGCCAACTACAGGATCCCAAGCTTGGGACCAAACTTTTTGTGCCTCATGATCTACATCCCCTTCTCCCTCCCTCTACTGCTTTTTTGAAGGGACAGCTGAAGAATTGTTTGGTCTGCATTCCTTAAGTTTCCACCTGCCTCAGAATCTTCATAGGTCAGAAGGAAAGGCGGGCACCAGACACAATGACAGAGCAAGCCTCTGCCCTCCCCATTGCCCACCTTCCCTCCCCTTTCTGAATCGCCCCCATGACGAGCCTTCCACAGGCTTCTCTCGGCGGGTTCTCTGTTTGGTCTGTATTGTTTGGATTCTTTCCTAGTGACTGGAGCCCTGCATTGTCTGTGGAGCTAGGGTTGCCTTTAAAGCTAGGATTTTGGCTCATTTATCAAGCCTGGCTAGCCATCTTCTCTGCGTCTCCTTTCTTCCCCAGCAAATGTGGAAAAGCCAAGTGCAGCATTTGAGAGCTGAAATTCTGCTGCTTTTTTAGCTGCCTGGCTTTGGGGAAGTGAGCTAATCTCTGTCCTACTCTGTACTTACTCATCTGTGAAATGGGCATAATAGTACTTCTCCAAAGAGTTGGTTTGAACTTTAATATAAAAAAAGTATTTAAAGTGGTTTGTGCCACCAAGATGTGAGAATGTTTATAACGAATTATTATTGAGACACTTGTCTCCGATACGGGAGTTGCTAGCACTGAGAATGACCTTTTAAATTGCAAGTTTTTCTTCATTTTGAGGAATGTGTAAGTCTGTGACATTTGAATGTGGTTTTCAAGTTGCTTTTTTAGCACTAAGACACAAATTGTAATGTGAGGATATAATATGTTCTCGTGGTTTGCTTTATCACCATGCAACAATGAGGTCACAGCAGAGTCAGAGAGATCTTTTCCTTTTCATTAAGCTCCCTTGGAGCGGGTTTTGAATGGTCAATTGTGTTCCCCGACCCCATTCCCTGTGTCCGTGTCATTACAAGAGAGCCCCCCCTGTTTCCCATGTTATAATGATACAGATAAAGAACAGTATCTCTTTTAGGCGTGAAGCCACACAAGTGGCTGCGCCTTGTAATGAAACTTGCAAACAATCCTCCTGGTGAAACGATTCATGAAACAAACCCTGTGAGTGGAGTGGCAGAGAGAGACAGAAAGGAAGTGTATCTTGGCCATTTCTAAAGCCAGACTGCAAGTTAACTTCACAGTGAAACGAACAGGCAAAGCCTCAAATATCCTCTACCCCCGCTTACTAGAAAACCAGTTTTCCAGATAACAGGAATTCTCGATCAAAGGCAAGCAGGCATTTCCTTTTAAATGAGTCAAAAGATCATTGCCTACATGAAACATTCAAGTGAATAAATTCTTCAGCATTCTGAGAGACTGCAGGGGATCCAGACAGATGCTTGTGGGCAACCCTCCCCTCAAACCTTTCTCAAACTGCACCAGATGAAAGGTGGAAAGGCCACCCTGGAGCCAGAAGAAAGTACTTTTTTCCATGGGGCTCCCTCGTCCTGATGCAAGGAGACTCCAGGGCACCCTTCCTGCACTCCTCAGGGATGCGTGGTGAGCTGGCTCTAGTCTGTAGCTATAAGCAAACATCAGCAGTGCGCTTATCTACGCACTGGCTCCAGGCAAGGTGAATGGGGGTGATGCTAGAATTGCCAGGCATAACGAAGGCTTTCACAAGGAGGGAGGCTCCTGTTTGTCCTTCAGGACCCTATTCCCTGTGACCACTGCTTGATTAACAGAACAACCTCGGTGGCCCCTTTATCTGGCACTCCCACTGGAATGTGCTAAGCCATCCTGTCATTATTTACTTATGATTAATATTTCTTTTACAAAACCGAGTTCCTAAGGATCTGGGACGTGTGTGTTGTGTGTGCAGGTGAACACATGTATGTTCTGTGGTCTTACAAGGCAGTACCTGATAGGTCAAAGGACTAATACAAGCGAAGAGAGGGTGACAACACGCAGGAGGAAAGAAGGGTGCAGAAGAAGATACGAAACAGAGAGAGGGACTAGGACGTGAACGCCATCCAGCTTCGTCAGTGTCCCAGGCTGACCCCTGCAGGGGAGGAGGGGCGGCAGGAACTGAACCTGGAGAGCGCGAACTCGGAGAGCTCAGATCCCGTGGGGCCTGGAGTTTGGGGCATTTCTTTTTCTCTGCTGTGTAATGTTTTAAAAGATCTTGTATCTGTTTTTAAAACCTTGCCATCTTGTTTTGGCCTATCTAAGAATGCAGAAGATGGAGCAGGCTCTGCCTTATGCGGGGCGCGGTGTCCTCCCGTCCGCCTCCGCCGCCACGACGCGGAGGCCTCCCTGGGACGCCGGTGAGGCCGCTGCAGCCGCCGCGGCGTCCGACTGCGCCCCGCGCAGCAGCGTCCGCTGGAGCAATGCTTTTCAACCTTCTCCACCTCGGGGCACACACTACTAAAATTCTGTGGCACACCAAAAAATGTATTTTTTTTACTGATCTAATAAAACAATGGGTGTAATTTTGATTCATTCACCCTGGGCAGCTATTGTTGTGTTGGCTATTATTTTTTTATATGACAGTCTAAGGGAAAAAAGGTCAGTGCCCCTGACTAAGTCAGGGGCACTGCCCCTAGTCAGGTATGGCATGTTTCAAAAATTCTTGTGGACGCCAGTTGAAAATCGCTGTTCTAGAGTCGTTAAGTCTCCTGCTGGCTCAACACCTCCTCCAAACAGGTGCTCTCCCGAGGCTGCGCGGATGCATGAATGCCCTCAGTGGATGTGCACTGAGCTGTCTTGTTGCATCTGGGATAACGACGTAACGCTCAGGCAGTGCTACCCCAGCTCACGTTCACCTAGACATACTCCCAAGCGCCTCACAGCGTGTTATTCTGATGCCTATGTGAGAACTCACAAGGCAGGTAAGAGACTTGGCACCATCCCATTTTCCAGAGTAGACAGCGCCATTCCAGGGAGCTGGCTGACATGGAAAAAGTCCCACTATTTCTCTCTCTCTCTCTATTTTGATTATTTTCATCTTTTTCTTGTTATTTTCTCCTTTTGCTTTGGATGCTTCATTTTGCCCCTAAACTGATTTAAAGCAGATGGCAACATTTCTTTCCATACGGCAAAGGCATTAGTATTTGTTTTATGTATTTTTATATTTCTCTTCACAGGTGTGAGGTTATGACTTTATGGTAATTGGCCCAATTTCCACAAGTCATAAGAATCCATCATGTGCACTTCTGCAGTCAGTTTCCTGGATCTTCCCAGTCTGTCTGCCTCCTCTTAGGGGCAGGTGTCATCTCCTTGTTATCACTGTCTCTTTTTTCCTGAGCACCTTCAATCTCTCCTGTCTAGGAGCTCTTTTCTCTTATATTCTTCTCCCCTGAAACTACTACCTCCGTTTTCACCCCTGTTGCCCATGCAAAGATTCCTAAGGATTGGTGGATAGCGGGACCTGCCAGCCATCAGCATCACACCTTCTCTCCAAGGCGTGTGCTCCCAGCCCAGTGCAGCCCCGGCCCCCAGCAAACGCCTCGTTCCTTTCTATGTCATTCTCCTTGATGCCTCTGCATAGTGAACGTTCTCCTTCTTCGGCTGTGTCTTCCGGCCTGGGTCTTCGGGACATTCTGTGTCTCGCTCCTTTCCCGCCTCTCTGGTCTCCTGTGTCCTCTCTAGCTCAGTCCCGCCTTCTGCTTCCCAGCGGTTACATTGTCACATCTGCTATTCCCACGTCTCACCCCTGCCTATCTATACCCGACAGCTTTACTTTTTCATTTATTCAAATATACTTATATTTATTGAGTTTAATAATACTCAATACCACTTACTCGGAATACTGAGTCCTGCTATGTCCCAGACACTTTTCTAGGCCCTGGGTCTGGGGGAGGGGGTGGTGGACAGGATCAAGCCGCTGTTCTTTTGGGGGAGACAGATTGGGAACAAGTAAATGGACATTAGAATTGTGGAGAGTGGTATTATGAAGTAAGTCAAACAGAGTGATGGGCTAGAGAGTGCAGGGGGCTGCGGCCCAAACTTAGGGTGGTCAGGGAAGGCTCCTCATAGGAAGTGGCATGTGAGCTGAGCCCCAAGTGATAAGGAAGCCATGGGCATCTCTGCAGGATGAGGGTTTGAAGAGTGGGGCATAAATGACATCTATACACATGACTCCACACTCGAGGCCACAATACGTGACTTTTAAAGAGCTCTCCTTCCCTCCCTCCAACCCCCTCCTGGCTGTGACCCCTATCACTGCAGGTACAGCTTGTCTACAGCCAAAGTCATCGCTCCCACACAAATTGGCTCTCTCTCTGCCTGGTTTCTGCAGCTGTTCTCTTAGTAACAGGCTGAAATGTGAGAGACACCCTCTTTCCGACACTCGGCGTCCCTGGTGTTCTCTCTGTGCCTGCATCCTGCACCTGTAATGCAGCTCCCTGTTGCCAGGTTCTTGCCTACATTATCCATCCCGTGACCCACAGTGAGATGCATACCTACCACTTAGTGCTGCCTTGCACTATTACAGGCACCTGCTCGACACTTCCCACACACTGGCTCGTACTATCTGCAAGCCAGTATTAACAGCTCTGTTTTACAGATGGAGAAACTGAGGCTTGGTAGTCCCCCCTGCCATTTCCTTTCTTTTACTTAAAACAACAAAATCTCCATGAAAAATATATTTCCTAGCCTGATAAATGAGGCTCCAAACTAAACCACAGCTCTCCTATTCCCGCCAACGTGAAATCTCTGACCCCGATAATCAGTAAATCAATTTTGCTATTACCCATCACATTTTCTCAAACTGGCCACCGTGTCTGAAATATCTTGCTCTTTTCTTCTGGCCTGTTCAAATCTTGCTTCTCTCCTCAGTGATGTGTTCTCCATTCCCTTAGGTCATAAAAACCAACGTCGGTTATTATTTGGGCAGCAGTTTTGTTGGCTTTTGATCACGCATAAATTTTCTCTTCACCCTGAGCATACCCGTTTGGCAGCAGAGCATGGTTGCTGAGATTGTGAACTCCGGACGTGATCCCAGAACTGTCCCTGAGTGGCCACATGATCTGTGGGGTTCCATTTCCTCATCTACAAACTGGAGTTGATGATAATAGCATGTACTTCACAGGGTTGTTTGAAGTTTAAGTGAGCAAATGCACACAAGCCTATAGTAAGCCCGGCACATGGACCACATTCCATAAATGTTAGTCAGTTGAATCCTAGCCCAGCATGGTGTTTTGGGAATATTGTGGCCTCAGTGGATATCCTTTTAATGTTGACTCATTCAAATCAGAAATGTGTGCATAACAGTCTTCTAATTACTATGAGGACAGAGAAAAGTACCTATATAAGAACAGAAGAGGAGACCAGATGCATCACCTGTTATTGGTGACAGAAGTGTGATATCGGAGTGGGACTGTGGAGTCTGACTGCCTGGGCTCAAATCCTGACACTTTATCTCTGTGTCACTTGGTTTTACCATCTGAAAAAATGGAGAGGATAGTTTTATCTGCCTTAGAAAGTTCTTCAGATAAAGATAATGAGTGTAAAATAGTTAGTGCTGAACAAATGTTGGCCCTTGAAGTTACTGCGTGTTGTTGCTGACCTCGCTCTGTGTGAGTCTCTGACAGGGGCACAAATGTCCAGAGGAAAGGGTCACGGACTAGAGCTGATGAAAACAGGAGGACGAAAATAATTAGAACATGAGCCTTGAAGCTTCTGGAGGACTCCAGAGGATTCTAGAGGACTCCAGAGGATTCCAGGCAACTGGGGAAATTTGGGGTGGCTGCAAGAGGAGCCAAGGAGTCTCTCAGGGCCTCCCACAGGCCTGAGTCATAGCGCTTCCCTGCACAGCGTTACACTCACAGGGTGGAGTGGCCTTGGACAATCAGGTCGCTCTCCACTCCACCTTATTTCTCAATTTCCACTCTCAGCTGGGAAAAGAGACCCAGGCTCTCCTCAGAGAGCTGAGCCCTCTCTCAGGTCTCTCCTGTCTCCTTATGCCTCCCACCCCACCTGTCTCTGCCTTGTACAAATTCACAGTTCAAGTTTCTTGCTCAGATGATTGCCAGTCTCCCAAAAATCTTCGTTGCCTTTAGCCATGCCTCTGTAATCAGCTCTAAACTTGAGCAAAGTTAACCCACTTGAAAACATAACTGCAAGCAAGAACTGTATGAAAATATTGATACTGGGAACCACCGCACCACATCCCCAGACTATTAACAACCTCTTGCTGCTACACTGTCATTTCAATGATGTTGAAACGAGAAGAGGCAGAGGTAAAATTTTAAGTGGATGAAAGATGATAACATGGAGCCATAAATTCCAAATGAGTCCACTGAAGACGGTGCATCTCAATCTGTCTCATCCTCTTTATTCACCTCCTCCCGTGTTACACAACGGTTCCAAAGTACAACACATCACACTGTCAGGACCGGGGAGCTCAAAAAGGAGACGGGGCAACGTAATGGAGCAACATGCCCGTGCTCAAAACATTTCAGAAGTGATGCAGTTATCAGAGCCCCACTCTAAAATGCCATGGCAACCACACTACTAAGCAGAACTCCAGCTGTGTTTGTAGGTTTTGGCTCACCACTCAGCCTTGGTCATATGAGGTCTGTCCAGAAAAAGTCTATCCATTGTAATATAATGAGAATGGTTTGCGTGACATCAGTGTAAACTGGCAGCCAAGGAGAGTGGACTGGAGTGCACATGTGTGAACAATGATGACTTCACTGTACTGGTCAGTGGGGTCAGTAGATGCTGTTGAGTGAGCATGTGTACTGTGTAGTCATTGCATTCAAAATGACTGAATTAGTGGAAAAATGAACCTGCGTCAGATTTTGCATTAAGCTTGAACATTCCTCTGTGGAAACTATTTGGATGATTCAGAAGGTTGTAACTGTGGGCAACTGGTGATTGGCAGCTTCATCACAACATTCATCATGACAACACAGCCTCTCATGCATCATGTCTTGTGCAGAGATTTTTGGTGAAATCACCCAGGTCACTCAACCCCCTATGGCCCACATTTGGCAACCTGAGACTTTTGGTTTCTCCTGAAACTAAAATACCTTTGAAACGGAAGATATTTTAGACTGTTGATGAGAGTCAGGAAAATAGGAAGGGGCAGCTGATGGTAATTAAGAGACCTGTGTGAGGTTTCAAGGTGTCTATTTTGAAGGGGACAGAGGTGTCATTGTTCTATGTACAATGTTTCCTGTATCTTGTATCTTTTTCAAGAAATGTCTCTATTTTTTATATTACATGGCTGGATAGCTTCTGGACAGACCTAGTATACAGTGTTAAGTTTTCTCACCATACTCCATGTTTAAGTTAGCTAAGCTCCTTGCAAGATGGTAAGTTCCCTTAGGTCGGAGACCAGTGGCTCAAGAGATTCCTTTTCTTGTTCTGGCTCTGCTTCCCATTCGTTTTGTAAACTTGGAGAAACTCAATTTTTATCTCAATTTCCTTGTTTTTCTCATAGAAATTGAATTATATCTCTTAGACCCTGATGAGCAACAAAGTTTTTTTAAAAGTTCATCCAAAAAATTTCATTCATCTATGCATTTGGATCAAGAAACCCATAGCAGCTTATTATTTTCTCCATCCACAGATATTTCAAATACCCATGATTTTGTGAGGATCATAAAAGTTTTGATTTATAAAGGGCCCTTATTCACATAGCAAAACATTAGATGACATTTTCTCAGAGAGCCTTTGCTGCTCTAGCATTTAGTCATCCCTTTATATTGGGCTGGCCAAAAGTTCATTCGGTTTTTCCCATAAGATGGCACTTAAGTTGTCTTTAACTTCATTTGAAACAATTTTATTAGATTGTATTGTGACAGCTATCATATCAACATGTATTTTTTAAAAAACCCTATCAAAATTGATGAATTTTTATGTAGCCATTTTAATATTGAAGATGGAAGAAGATACATAACATTTCTGGCATATTATATTTTATTATTTTAAGGAAGGTAAAAATACAACTGGAATGCAAATAAAAAGTTTTGTGCAGTGTACGGAGAAGGTGCTGTGACTGATCAAACGTGTCAAAAGTGGTTTGCAAAGTTTCATACTAGAGAGTTCTCACCGGACGATGCTCCCTGGTTGGGTAAACCAGTTGAAGTTGATAGTGATCAAATCGAGACAGTAGCTGAGAACACTCAGCGTTACACCACGTGGGAGATAGCGGACATACTCAGCTATCCAAATCAATAAAGTTACTGGTGAAAATGAAAAATGTGCCTTTTTATCAAAAAAAACTAAACAGACTCTTTGGCCAACACAGTACAATAAGTATTAATTAAAGGTCTCCCTCATAGACACTGCTAAGTGATCCAGTATCATAGCTAAGAAAGTATGATTTAAGCTCTGGCTCAGTGGCTTAGTTAGTTGGAGAATTATCTCATACACCAAAAGGTTCTGGGTTCAATTCCCAGGCAGGACACATACTTAGGTTGTGAATTTGATCCCTGGTTGGGGTGTGTGTGGGAGGTAGCTGATTGATGTTTCCCTCTCTCCCTTTTTCTTTCTCTGAAATCAATACACATATCCTTGGGTGAGGATTTTTTAAAAAAAGTATGATTTTGTCCTTAAGGAGCAATGGGCACTTAAAAACAACTACAGTTCAACGCGATCTGAGTAGGAAACACCTTTTTATGACTTTCTGAATTTGAGGTGAGTATATTGCTTGATCTCTCCACACTGTAGAATAGATGCTCTGAACATCTTCATTTGAGGAAGGGTAGTAAATGAGCCCGGGTGGAAGAAAACGCCATCTGACTCCAAAGCCTGGATTCTTGACACTAAACCCAAACTACTCAGGTGAAGGGGTGTGTAGGGCAGTGTGAGAGCTGATGGAGGAAGGAAGGTTTGGAGGGAGGAGGGGAAAGTGTCACAGGGTGGTGATGTCAGAGTCATCTGACGAATGGGGAGCAGTTTTCAAGGTAGACAAGCAAGAAGCTCATGCCAAGAAAAAGTGAGGGCAAATGCAAAACCACACAAGTGGGAAACTCCAGGCACAGCCGGGGAATATTCAGAGTTCTGTGTGCGGGAACAGGGCGATGGGGCGTGGAGAAGGCTGAGGGTAAAGAGCCAGACTTCAGGACTGTGTATGCATTCCAGTTCTGCTGCATCCTGGATGTCTGGTATGCAGTGGCGCTCTCCTTGGTTGATTAGAACTCAATGGCACGCGTTGTTCAATTATGCAGTGTTTACTTGGTATAATCTTCTGGGTGATGCATTATCTTTAAAACTGCCTTCACCCTAAATTGACATCCAAGCCTTTAGTGATCATACACTGAATTTCAGCAGGAAACAGCCTCCTGTGCCCCAAACACGACACATCACAGGCACAGCGATCCTACCACAGCCTCTTTACTGCAGCCCATTGAAGGCTTTCAGTGTTCACACGGGCGGCTTCGCTGTGGGGGCTGCAGGTCGGGGGCTTTTTTTTCCTTGATATGAATTTTGGAATAAATGAATCTGAGTCTTTGTAAGATCCCTCTAGTCCTACTGTACAGATTAAGTATTTTCATGCTTGGCCTTGCAGATTTCTGTCTTCCCTGAGAAGACAGTGATGTGTTTTCGTTCCTACAGGCAGGAATAAGCTGAAGCTTAGAAGATTGCTTTCTCGCCAAAACAGAATTCTAACTCTGAAGTTTACTGGCTGTGTGACCTTGGATACGTCTCTTACCTGCTCCTTATTATTTTGGCTTTCTCATCTTTAATACAGGAATAATAGTGATATTAATGTGAATATTGTTACTATTGTAAACAATACATCATTGGTTACACAACTGCAGGTTACAAAATGAATATATGCTTTCAATTAGAATGGTGCCAAGCAAACTGTAAGCAGCATTTAATGTCCGTATCTTGTATAGTGAGGCCCTTTTAAAAGTGTGGGTGAAATCCAGCCTTCGCTGTGCTCACTAAGCCATATGCTGTATGGAAGGGCACCTTCTCCTAATTGGCATTAAGACCCTGGGTGGGCCAGCAGCATGCCTGCTGGTAGAGGTCATGAATTTGCCCTTATCTGCTCTCGCCCCTTTGCTCTCTCTATATTGTGATTGTTGAGAAATATTTGAGAAGCAGATATTGAAAACTGAAACTGAAAAGCTTCATTATATTGGTTATAAAGCATTCTCCATCTTCCCATTTGTGCTTTTAGCTCCCCTCGCTTTATCGTACAATGACATTTGGCCAAGAGACACACGGGGAGCCGCCGTTCTGGACTGTGCTGGGCAGAGTCCCCGGTCCCGCTCCTTGTGCACTTCCGCACGCGACGGCAGCACTTCCCTGGCGATGCTTAGGGCTCCCGTTGCCATGTGGTCACGTTCGGTTTCTTTAGTCCTTCTCAGAAAAGCACGAAACTTGCTGACAACCTGAGCCCAGCTTATCTAGCAATTTCTTCTTGATTTGCAGTAACTAAAAGTCTCCAGGCTTCACATGAGCTCATCCAAATTTCCACAACAGTGATTTCTAATGTCAGCCTCAAAACCAGAAAAGCAATCGAACAACACCGGGGTTAACCTGGTAGGTCAAACTGGGCAGTTTTCATTACTGTTATGTTAAGATTGAGGTAATAAAGGCATGATTTTTATCCATAGGAGCAGCAGAAAACCTTGACGGGAGCCCTGATTTGTGATCAGAAGGCTGAGCTTGACTCTTGGCTCTGGGTTTACTGCTGGGCACGTCTACTGAATCTGCTCTTACAGCTAGAACGGGCCTCAGCGCCGTCATGCAGGCATTGAAGGGGCGAGTTTAAGTGACTCGTCAAGCACAACTGAGTTAGTGGCAGAGTGGGGACAGAGTGGACCAGGGCTCTAGGGGAACCACACCCATTGGGGTCATGACATGGGATAAATGACTTTTCCAGATCAATGGTAACGTACATTCTATTGAACACATGAAATATAAAGTCCATGTATAAATTTTCCATGGTAATTCAGTCCTCATGTTTCTGTGTCATGTGGAGCTAGTTCACCTAAATGTTATTCTTTTGAGAGCTATTGATATTCAAAATTCCCTGTAAGCTTGGTTCTTTACTTAAATCTTTTCTTTTATTGGGGAGGGAGGCAGTGCAGAAATAAGAAGCTTTTTTTAAACTAAGAAAATACATATTTGAATGCCAGAGAATTTTAAAAAATTCAAGTAATATCTGCCAAATCTGTGTTAGTTCTAATTCTCTATTTAAAAATAAAAGGGAGGAAAGGGGTTGTTCCCAACGCCAACCCTCATAATTGTAAGCTGAAATAAACAAAGAATATCTTGAGTGACTTGAGTGAGTGTTCTTATTTTACTGTAATGTTATGAGGATTTTGTAATGGGACAGGTGGAAATCAGCATTATTATTATATTTGCTATGAGTCAAGGTAGAAACCTACCAGATTTGCTCCTTTTATGTTTTAGGAGAGGTCCTTCAGTGTGGTATTACATTTGATCACTAAATTATTGCAGCTAACAGAGGGGTGCTGCGGGGCGGGTGGCTGAGTGGGGATGAAGGGCCTGGGCGAGCCTCTGTGGCCCACACCTAGGCAATCCATAGCCAAAAGGAACAGAGATAGAGACCCTGTAAGGATGGATGCAGAGCACAGGGATTACAGTATATACGCCTTGTTTTGAGGAAGAAGAAAGATGTGATTAACGGCCATTTGACATTTATAAAATGGTTCTTCTAGTCCTGGCCAAGTAGCTCCGCTGGTTGGAGCATTGCCCTGTATAACATAAGGTCGTTGTGAGTTTGATCCCTGGTCAGGGCACGCATGGGAAGCAACCAATCGGTGTTTCTCTCTCTCTCCCTCCCCCTTCTTCTCTCTCTCAAAAAAATCAATAAGCATATCCTCAAGTGGGGATTAAGAGAAAAACTTTTTCTAAAAACTTAAACTAGTTAGTTAGAGAAACAAGACTTTGAATCTCTGTGCACTTTAGAAGACAGGCTGTCTCCAGAAACGGGTTCAGCAGTCTCCATGTTCTCAACTGGCATATGCTCAGAAGCTTTCTCAGATGCAGCTCTCCATGCCGTTCTGGAAGAACCAATCGTGAGGACCCAGTTTCTCTACATCGTTGCCACTCGGCACAGCAAGCTGTCTAGCAGCAGTGGCATCACCTGGGAGCTTCTTAGGGCTTCAGAGAAATAGGCCCGCTCAGACCTATGGAATCAGAATCTGTTTAAGTAAGGCTCTGTGGTTTATATATACATTGAAGTTTGAGAAATGCTGTCCTAGAGCAGAGGTGGGCAGACTTCTTCTGCGCAGGACCAGATCGTATATATCTCAGGCTTTGCATATGCTTAGTCTCCGTTGCAAGTACCCAAACCCGCCATTGTAATACAAAAGCCACGACAGGCCATCTGTAAACACGTTGGGCGAGGCTGTGCTCCAATAAATATTGTTTACAGCACAGGTGGAGGCCAGATTTGGCATGTGGGGCTGAGAGTCACAGCCACACGTTGTTACTGCTACAAGCAGAAAACCAAGCTCCGTCCCTTACGTCCTTCTCTGCCCCTCTGGACTCCCCTGCCTTTGATCACTCACTTCTCTTCCTAAATATCTCTTCCTTTTCTCTTGATCCCGCTCCCTTCATTGCCTGGGGAATCCCTCATGTCTAACTGCTCATTTTACTATCACCTGTTCGCTAGGCTTCCTGTTCTGTGCTGCCTCAGTATTGACTGAATCTTCTGTTTGAAAAGCTCTTCACAGGAACATCTAATGCAGTGCTTGTACTTAACATTGATACTCTTTTTCTCTTCCACTAACTTCCAAGCTATCTAAAGTCTCTGTAGGCACTTATTTGTTTACACGTCTTTCTTGAGAGAAGGTACTGGGTTTTAGTTCTATTTGCGTATATGCAGCCCAGCACAGTGACACAGTGTGTACTGAATAAATATTTTTTCATCTCTGATATCAACTGGACTTACTTTAAGAAACATATTTAGAATAAAAGAGGAAAATGGACCTAGAATTTCTGCAGAAACATGGGAGTGCCTGGTACAGAAAATACAGAGATTTGGTCTGTGTTCACCTTGAGGGGGATGATCTTGGATCCCGGTTCTGAAGAACCGCAGTGAAGCATGAGAATGAGGAAGGATTTCTGGGGCATCTTGATGACACAGGGAAAGAAGTTGAGCTACAAGAGTCACAGTATTGAAACAAGCCAGGCTCCCACTGCATTAATGTTTAATAGGGGATTCTCCTTTTTAGGGATGAAATACATACATCCTGTATTGCCCTACTTCCTTCCTTGTACCAGAATATTGACAGAATTGATAATTAAGCTTTGCTTTATGTACATGAAGTCAGAGAGAGAAGTGAAAAGGTAGGGTATGTGTATGTGTGGGTGTGTATAGGCATGTGTGTGTACCACCCTTTTCTTAATCTTACTATGGAGATTTTCAAACAACCAGTAAAGGTGGAGTTAACAGTACAAAAGAACTGCTACATAGCCTTGGCTGATGTGGCTCAGTTGGTTGGAGTGTTGTCCCATGAGCAGAAAGCTTGGAGCTTTGATTCCCACTCAGGGCACATGCCTAGGCCATGGGTTTGATCCCTGGTTGGGACACATACAGGAGGCAATTGGTCAATGTTTCTCTCTCGTATCGATGTTTCTCTCTCTCTCCCCCTCCCTTTCCCTCTCTAAAATCGATAAGGATGTGCTTGGGTGAGGATTAAAAAACATTCCCACGTATCCATCATCTACTTTTAACAATATTTTCCAAGCTTCTTTGTCCTTCCCTCTACAAAAAACAAACAAACAAACAAACAAACAAAAACCTTAGGATATTTAAAAACAAGCTATCTTGTCACTAATATCACTAATAAATACTGTACTATGCACGTTTAACAGATAAAAATTTTTCTTTTAATGTACCATAATGCCCTATGTGTTATGAGGATGGGGTTACGAAGCTTTCATATGCTCAGAAGGGGAGACTGAACGTGCTCCAGTGTGTAAAGGAAGGGACAGAGACAGAGAAGAGTGCACGTGGGTGTGTGCACGTGTGCGACTGTGGATGTGCCTGCTGTAGACCCTTCGGACACAATTCCCGAGGAATCAGGCTCCAGTGTTTTTTTTTTAATCCTTACCCAAGAATATGTTTATTGATTTGAGAGAGAGAGGGACAGAGACAGAGAGACAGAGAGATACACACGTTTTTCTGAAATGAGCATGTCAAAGAGTGTCTTTGAATTGACAGAGCAATGTGTTGTGACACCTACATGCACTGCCACAGTCCCTGACATTTTATTGCAGAAAATGTTCATGTTTTCTCTAAGCCCATTAGGGATTGTGTTGATGCATCAGAAGCTTTGGAGTTTTATTTTACTTAGCCAGCTCATTTGCTTCCCCTCTTTCATTCTAGCTAACAAAATATACCATTACTAGCACTTTGCCAGATGCTGTAAGAGCATGTAAATTATCAGATGATAAAAGAAGGTCATATAAGGTCATGTCTTATTCACCTTATAACCCTAGCACTGCGCTCAAGTTCATCACCTTTACAGTCTTGGGGTGGAGGAGGCAAGATATACACAAATGCATAAATTTTGAAAGTAATATGTGCTAAGTACTCCAAGAGTGGGAAGATGGAGAAATTCTGACCCAAAGGGATTCGTGCAAGTGGTAAAATGTCAAGAATCAAGAGTACGGAGGGCACTGAGTACATATTAACAAAGGCACCTTGGTCGTCAGGACAGAGGATGGGTTTGCTGCACAGTGAGATGTCCAGTTTATTTAGAACATGGGACAGAGAGCTAAATTTCAGGTAGAATCAGGGGGTGGGAGGTAGAGCTGGACCATCAGGTAGAATTGCAGTATGATCATAATTGTGATACAAAAGCGGGAGGTAGGACTAAACAAGAAGGTAGGGGTTCAAGAGATTGCAGATGGGTTGGACCATCAGGGAGAGGTACAAAGAATTGAGACAGGGCTGGACTATTAGGTAAAGATCTAGGGAATACGAGATACGACTGAATTATTAGGTTCATGATTTAGGGATGGGACATAGGGCTGCTCTTGCAGGTGGAGATAGATGATGGAAGAACCTGCATGCCATGTTGAATTTGTTCCGTATTCTCCATGTCCTGGGGAAGCTCTGTCAGTTTAAGGCTGGGAATCTGTCAAGACTTTATGAGTCTTTCTCGTGGCTCAGGGTTATTATACCTGAAGCACTCACAGTCCTGAGGTGGATGAAGACTAGAAGAAAGATGTGATGGGAGCAGGAAGGGGCTCAGATGAAGAGTGGAGTGTGCTGGGCCCTTGCTATGAATTATAAAGTGAGGAATTTATGAGGGCAAGCAACCCAAGACCTGGGGCTTAATAGTGAGCAAGCTTTAGGCTGCTCTATAAGAGTTTATATAAATGTTATAGAAACTCTCTACAAGAGTTTCTATAAAGTGGATCTATAGATAAAAATGAAGTTCCTTGATTTTGGTGAAGGAACTCCTAGAAGACATTAATTTCTCATTGTTCTAAGTGAATAAAATGCCTGTCTGGGGTCTGGGCCCCAGACATGTCTTACATGGTCCTTAGCTGCATAAATTGTTTCTGATTTTCCATGATCCTCTGGGGAAAGGCCAGGACTTAGGACTTTTGCTATTTCAGGGTGGCAAGAAAGAATTTGACAGCTTCCCTCTCTCCTCACCCTCACCCTCTCCCTGCCCTCTTTCTTCCTCTCTCTTCCACTTTGGGTTTCTATTCAGTATATCTGTTATCTGTCCCCAGAGCTGTTTTGGTAGAAACTGATGAGAAGGTCTTGATCCACATGTCCTGATAGATTGCAGACTGTCTCCCACCCCCTTCTTGCTTCACATGTCTTTCCCCCCACTTCTCTATTGAGTTTGCCACCTCTAAAATGTCTTTTCATGCAAAATATAACTTTAGAGTATAAGCTCAGATAGCATTATGAAACACAAGAAAGATAAAAGATGGTTATGACTCCTTAAGGTATTGCAGAGGTGGGTCCTCTACATGCACTGGTTAGCACATGGATTTCTTATTCCCACCAACTACGTTATGTGAGATGCGAACATCAATAGGTGTGGATGTGTGGCAATGTTAGTTGCAAACACAGAGGCCTGGGGATACAGACTGTCCCATCCCTTCACCCACACATCAGTCATGGACCAGCCCCTCGCTCACCCTTCTTTTTTTCCTCTAATATTCTGGTTAAATTAAGCAAAAAACAGAAGGAGGGGTAAAAACCCAAATCTGTACATCTATCCTCCCCCACTTGCAATCCAGGTGGCCATGACTCTAAAACTCTTAGCACTGACATTGTCAGTGAGTTCATATTTTATGAAGAGCTGCTATGTGCCAGGTGTTGGTGCTGTGATAATGCACTGGGCCTCTCAAGTCAGGTTGCTGGGGTTCAAATTCTAACTCTTCATTTACTAGTGACTTGTTGCACATTGAATTTATTAACCTCTGGGGCCAATCAGTTGCTCTCTCTGTACCGCAGTCTCCAGGTAGGTATTGTTATTTCCAGATTGCAGTGAGCCTGGTGAGGTTTGGTTTTCCTCTAGATCCTTGAAGCAGCAGGAACGCACACAAAGGCCCCAGCAGATATGAAAGGTGGAGCCTGCATTACAGTCAGAGAGGAAAACAGGGGTCAGGTGACCTCAGAACACGAGAAACCAGGGGGGTTCCAAAACAAATTACCAGGCCGGTGGTCAAAAGGGAGCCCATGCCCAAGAATATTGCAAGACCTTTGTTATTGGGAGCCTGATTTTTTCACCAGTGTCTAAAGCAGTTTACTAGTCTTGCAAACCGCACTGTCTGTTATTAACTATGTGCGTCCAGACGAGCCATGAAATTCAGGTTCAGTGCCTCCTTCTCATTTGCATCCTGTCTACTTTGCCCACAAGGTCTGTCTCCATAGAGGTCATCTGTCATCCTCAGAATAGAGGACATTTAGGTCCAGTTCTTCCTCTGTCTCTCTCTCTTTATCTCTCTATATACAGTTGTGCACTATTTAACAACAGGGATGCATTATGAAAAATGTGTTGTTAGGCAATTTCATCATTGTGAGATCATCACAGGTACAGTTACACACACACAGATGGCACAGCCTACTACACACCTAAGCTATGTGGTACAGCCTATCACTACTAGGCTACAAATCCGTACGGCATGTTACTGTACCGAATACTGTAGGCAAGTGTAACACAATGATAGGTATTTGTGTATCTAAACAGAGAAAAGGTGCAGGAAAATACGGTATAAAGGTAAAAGTAGTATACCTGCAGAGAGACTTGCCACACACGGAGCCGGCAGCTTGCGGGACGGGAAGCTGCTCAGGGCGAGCCAATGAAGGCCCAGGACATCACTGTACACCACTGCAGGCTTTATAAACGCTGCGCAGTTAGGCTACACTAAATCCCGTGTTTATAAAACAACACGGAATGACACTGCACACAACAGAAACTGAGGCAACCGAGAGACGTGGGAAACACGAGATGTTACGAGGCTGCTGCCTGCATAACACGACATACTATGTTACGGCAAACTCTTTTACAAGTAGAAAGAGTTTATTCTCTTGATAAAAAGTATAGTAAACACATAAACCAGTAACATACTTGCTTACTATCCGTATCAAGTAATGTGCTGCACATATATTTGCTTCATACAACTAGCGGTGCGGTAGGTGTGTTTACACCAGCATTGCTGCAGACGTGTGACGAACGCTTTGCACTGTGACATGTGATGGCCATTACATCACTAGGTGATGGGCACTTTTCAGCTCCGTTATAATCTTATTGGACCGCCATTGTCTGTGCTCTCCATCTTTGACCGAAACATCATTATGCTGAACGTGAGTGTATCTTGATTTTCTCTCCGTCTCTCTGTATTTCTTTCTATATATTTATGTCTTTCACTTTGTATCTACATATCTCTGCCTTCTTTCTCCATTTATCTCCATATCTAATTCTCTGAAGTCTCTCTCTTTCTGTCTCTCTTTCTGCACTACCAGCTCCTAACCATTAGCTAAACTCAAGACTTAGTAAACACGACAGGCAATGGACGGGAAGGGGCAGGAGGAGAAATAAAAACATTTTGCAAAGTGGAGCTCTGTCCCAGCAACCCTTCCTCTGAAAGCTTTATTTTAGCTCAACAACAGCGATACTAGTTTGGCACCTGTGGGCTGGGCACTTGCGGGCCCCAGCACACAACTCTGCAGAAACACCTCTCATCTATTGTTAGTATCGCTTTCCTGTTACTAAAGCACAGTCTCTTCTCAGCAAGGCAATTTGCATAAATGTCTTATTTTCAGAGGGCAGTTAGACACCCCTCAGAGGCTGCTTGACCTTTGTGAACATGAAAGGAACATTTGGTTCCATTATTGAGGAATAGGCCTCCTCAATTACCACATCCCAACCTGCAAAACCAGGCATGTGAGTGGGAGGAAAGAGGATTGAGCAGGCTGAGCCTTTTCAGCACCGATTCTTTCTCACAATAGCGGTGCTGGGCTGCAGGGGGGCAATTCTTGAAACTTTTTCATTCTTTTTTGGAGAGAGAGGGACTGACAAGAGAATTTCAGAGCCGCGTGGAATGAGATGTGGGTGGAGGGGTGGGGAGAGAGGAAGAGGCTAAAATAGCACATGAGCGAAGTATAGAATGCAACCAAAATATTTCTCTCACTTCTTTCCTTTACCTGGAAAAACTCAGGTCCTCTAATGCATGAAGTCTGCTTGCTTGACATCCCATTTGTTCTGGATGAGAGGAACTGAAAAGCTTTAAGTCTGCATTCACAGCCACCACCATCAGCTTGAATTAGTTAGGTACAGTGAACGTGTAAACTCTTCGGTCCTACTTATCATAAGGGCTCTTCCCCAAAACTGTTGCTTAGGCTGGGTTTTGCTGGGTCCCATGCCTATTCACAGATGATATAAAACATAACTGAAAGAGTTGCATGTCTCTCCTTGAATCTCTTTTGGTCAGAGAGTAACTAGGAACCCCCTTTGGCTTGTCTTGTTGGAGAGTGCCTTTCCTAGTGTGAGAATAATTGCCTTTCCTAGTGTGAGAACAAAAGTAAAGGGTGGAACTAAGGGCCCAGATTTCAAGTTCTTCCACTGAACTTCATTATTGGGTCATTTGCATGGCTGGGAAATAGAATCATAAGGTTTTATAGATGGAGGAAAATATTATATCAAACTTCCTATGCTAAAAATTGATCCCCCAAATCCAACAAGGCCAAGGATATTTGTGGGGACGATGTAACAAGCTATCTGAAAGTGGGACTGTTTTAGAAAATCAAGAAGTTAAAACCTTTAGTTTTGTAGCTTTGCAAACTGTAATATTTGACTTGTAGTACTAGGCAGAGAATGAGGAAGCTTTCACAATGGCTTTTTACGACATGTTAGGCTACTAAGCAACTAGCACACGCCTGTAGGAATGGAGTACAAAGGTGCTTGTTAGAGAGACTGAAAAGACCAAGAATTGAATTTGAAAAGAGTTTGAGGACAAGGAATTGTGTATACACATGTGGACCCATTAAGCACTTGCATGGTATTTCACTAATAGCCTCATGCTGGAATCTAAGCAGACGCAGCAGGCATGAACTTGCTGGTATTTGTCAAACCAATTTGTCAGTACGAAAGGATTTTTTTTTTTGCTCCCATGATACCATTATTGTTGAAGGACTTCACCAGTCTGAAGCAGCAAGGTTAGTATAAATAACACGATCAGCATCCTCCCTTCCCCCCAAGTTCACTGGCAAGCACTCCTTCTGCTAGAGTGACCAATTTATCCTGGTTTGCCCGGGTCAGTACCTGAGAGAACTGAGACGAGTGGTTCACCTGACCAGCCCCCTTTTCTCCCCGACCCTCTACTTCTTGCCCTTGGCCAGCTCTCACCAGCATCAACACACCAAATTTAGTTGTGCAGATAGAGATGAATGAAGAATATTCAATCAAGAACACAAAGTGAACACAGTCATGAACAAAGAATGCCATTGATTATAAAATGCTGGGCTATATAAATAAAATCTGACATCCTTTCCGGGGGTGTCTAAACTTTTGGCGTTTCTGGGCCACATTCGAAGAAGAAGAGTTGTCTTGGGCCACATATTAAACACAAACACTAACAAAAACAAACAAAAAATCTCGTGATGTTTTAAGTAAATGTACGATTTTGTGCTGGGCTGCATTCACAGCCACCCTGTGTATGGATGAAACCCACAGTGTAAACTAAGTCCTATGTGCTGGTCTGAGAGCTCCATGTTATCTCATGATTTTTCATATGATCTTTACAAAAAGAACAAATTAGCCGAAGGAATTATTACTTAGAATTTAAGTCTCAGTGTTGAAGTGTAACTTCTCTCTTAGTTACATGGAGTTAGAGAATCTCCAGCAGTATTGTTATCACTTGGGAACATGGGGGGATTTCTCAGGTCCCACCCAGGACCAACGAATCAAGAGTCTGGGGATGGAACTCAGCATCTGTGTTTGCACAGCCCCTTCAGGCAACTCTCATGCGTATAGCAAATATTTGAGAAACGCTGAAGTAACAAACCCACACCCTATCTTCCTTACTTGTGACTGACACCCAATGGATTAGTAAGACACACCCAAAGAATTCAGGTGTTCAGTCTAGCTTTTATATTATTCTATGTCAAGGACAGGCAATCAAGAATCTTGGATATCACAAACAATAGTAAATATTTTACATGGTACAAGAATCATAATGCCTTAGCATCACGCGTGGCACTCAAACAATGCTATCCTCTCTGCTCCTCACTTAACCTTGCCTCTATTTGCTCGCAAGTTAACCTCATAAATCATAAGTTGCTGCAGTATCAGCCTTTGCTGTGAGCTGCTCTCAACACTTAGTTGTTCCCGCAATTCTGCAGAGTCAACTGGACTTTTCACTTATTTTAGCATCACCGTGAAGATAGTTTAATTTCAAAGCTCAAAAACATAACAACTACATTTTATGAAGTAGAGAAGCACTAAATCAATTATCATCCTATATTATAAGATGAAATCATGATTACCCAAACCCCATTCTCTGAACAGCATTTAAAACACACATGTATTTCCTAAGAATGCCCTACCAGGCTGTTTTCCTCCGGTCAGATCCAGCCTGAGGCTCTTGGCCTTTGAATGGAAAGAACTCATTCCAGACACTTTATAATTTCAAGTCATTGCCTTTTTTATTTGGGGTTAATAAAACAATGGTTGTTTTAATATGGCAGCATTATGGCATACATGTCTGTATCCCTCCAAAGTTCATATGATGAAGTGCCAACCCTCAGGGCAATGGGACTTGAGGTGGGGGCCTGTGGGAGTTCATCAGAGGAGATGAGGTCATGAGGGTGGAACTCAGGAGGGGACCAGTGCCTTATAAGGAGAGGAAGACCAGAGCTCTCTCTTCTTCCACTGTGTGAGGACAGAGCGAGAAGATGGCTGTCTTCCGGGCAAGAGAATTTTTACCAGGAACTGAACCTGTTTTGAACTTCCAGCCTCCAGAACTGTGAGAAGTAAATGTCTGTTGTTTAAGCCACTCTGTCTGTGGTATTTTATTATAGCAGCCTGAGATAACTAATATATACAGTATAGACTCCAACTTCATAGCTTCTCTATCTGCACTATTGGTTAGCAAATGATGCTAACAATTACAAAATTTAGAGTTCATAAACCCTTTTCATGGATTATTGTGAATCCCCATTTAATGGTAAAACACTGGGGTTCTGGGAGATAAACTGACTTACTCCAGAACACAGCTGGGAAGGAGTGGTACTAGGGTAGAGCCCACGTCTTCTGAAGCAGAGATCATGGTTCTAACCCACTACTGAAACAGTTGTTTTGATTGCACAGTGGTCTTCCTGGTCAGCTCTGGACTTGTCTTATATCTAGAATCTGGCACAAGCTCATTTATATCCTAGCCTGCTCTAATTGATTGGTAATAAAAAGTGCACAGACATATTCTTGGCCCCTAGAAGCCCCTCAATTGTTCTGACACATTACACATAGTGGGACCTTCTAAATTTTTTTTCTTCCTTGTCCCAGACCCTGCTGACTGCAAAAAGCACAGTGCTTTGTGACCTGGCAGTGTGTGACAATACAGCAGAAATGATGGCCTGGACATTGTTGGACTTCTCAACAAGTGAGTGATAACGAGTCACTAATGACTCTCCTTATATCTTGGGCTTCAAAAGAGTGAGATGTGACTCTGGAACAACCGAGTATATGCCAGCGACTCAGAACAGCAGAGATAGAGTTCCTCTTTTCTCATAGTCTCCCTGCTCTAGAGCTTTCCATCTGACTTGGACTGTGACTCCAGGGGTGTTTTTTCTTTCTGGTGTCTCAGTAGGATACCCCAAGCTCAAGGACACCCAGTTCTGGCTCTGGACCTCCACAGGGCTCACCAACATTGGCCCCCTGAAGTGAATCTAGAAGTTCTCTCTCTGCCTGCACCTTAATCCTAGTGTTTTCATCTGAAATACTGAGATTGGCTCTTTCATACTCAGTCCATACAGAAGTCTTTCTCTCCTTTCATCTCCCTTACGCTGCATTGGGATTCATGTCAGTCTCTCTTACTACAATATAAGCTTCTTGAAAGTCACAAATAATATCTGATTCATCTATAGATTCCTCTCATTTTCACCTTCACCAACATATAAATACTTGGCTTAATACTTTACATATATTTGTAAGTATGTAAATACTAGTATATAGTATATGATCTATACTTGACTTAATACTTTATATATATGTAAATATGTAAATACTATATATTAGTATAGATCATATACTAGTATATATTAGTATGTATAAAGAACTATGTATATATGTATAAAGTTTATATACATATAAAATATACTTTATACATAAAGTATATATACATTCATATATGTTTACAAATATGTATGTTTATATGTACATATTATGTATTTTATACTTATTTCAAATGTTAATTAGAACTGATTTAATCAAAATTAACTACAGTGGTGTAGGGTCAATTTTGAGCTTCGGTCAAAATGTGCATTTGATTTCTAGCTTGCTGGAGAAGATGAGGTTAGACTCTCACAATTATCATTTGTACATTGGGCAGCATGGACAACCGTGGGTTTAAAGAAACGGTAAAGAATAGAATTATGAAGGAAAATGTGTGTAAATTGCATTTTCATCACTGACTTAAGCAAAACAAAGAGGACAACTGCACCCCGTCTGCTCACAGAATGGAGCCCCTGTTCCCTTTAACATGCTCGTCCTTCTGACAGCAGCGACCTATTCGTCCAGACCACAGGTGTCACGCTCACCTTCACCGGGGGCCACAGCAGCCTCGCGGTTGCCTTCCAAGGGCCGAATGTGATTGTAGGACTGTGTAAATGTAACTACTCCTTAACAGTCAAGCGAGAGCTCAGCCCTACCGCCAGGTAGAAACAAGATGCCGGGCTGGATAAAACAAGGTGGAGGGCCGGATTCGGCCCGCGGGCCTTGTGTGTGCCGCCTGTGGTCTAGAGGGTCAGTGCAGCAATGTGCAATCACTGGGTAAAGTTTTTGCTCAGCTTCTCAGTTTCTTCTTTTCAACTCAATGTACATTTCATCACAACTGTTTCAAACTTGAGGTTCATGCATCTGCTGTCCTGGTCTAAGGAAGACTGAGAATTGGCATTATTATTATCATTTGCCTCTGTTTGGCTAACAGGACCTGTGTGTAGTCTGATGAGATTTGGACTGGCAGGTCACAGCCCACACTGCCTTTGTCTTCTGAACAGGAGTGTTGGGAAACCATTGTAAAGCCTCTCCAAGGGGGTCTTCTCTCAGGAAACCAGAGCCACAACATTTGCCTAACAGGCAACTTTCTAAAGCTCGAGACATAAAATGTGAGACAGAGTCTGTCCACTGACTTTATTTTTAAATGCCCACACGACCAAACATGTTTATGTTTTGGAAAGTCATTTACAATTTACTGAGGAAACAGTCTTCACTCACCAGTCATAACAGCAGCGTGTGCGATGCTTTGGGAAAAGGCACGGCCCCCACGCTGGTGCTCTGCCTGTGGACCACGTGTCCAGGGTAATGCCATCGTGAGAGTGGTCTGAAACCAAACTTACTCCACGATGTTGCTTTTCTTGCCCAACAAACTGGTACAGTTTATGTGCTACAATAGCAATTAATCTTGCAATTGTCAAGCAATCCTGATACAACCTTGGAAGAACAGTGCAATTAAGATGCCATTTCAAGCCCATGGTTAACAATTTTTGTAGAAAACACAGTGGTGCCTTAATGATGTCAATGCCTCCTAGCTCTAAAAGCCCTGTGTCTAATAATACCAGCAAATGTTAAAAGGTTCTTTCTGAAGAATCTCATGTGCATTTAGAATTAACATCTGTTGTCAAACATGTTAGAGTCCATGTTAGCTAGTGGTGGTGAACACATTGGTTCTAAACAATGCTACAGAGAGAGTTGATGAGGTGCTCCCCATAACCAAGAGGAGAGCTCAGCCGGCATTTGTGAGACAAGCAGACTGCTGAGGTCATGGGCTGATTCATAGCCCTGCTCTCCAAGACTGCACATGGCACGCATGGTTTCTGAAGTGTGTTTGCTGTTGCTTTTAAAAAACAAAAAACAAAACCCCAATCCTAGATTGCTATCTTCTCTCATTGTCTCTGGACTTTTGCCTGCATAAAACTCACCATAGTATCAGATTTAGATATCACTTAGTATAACATCACTGTATGATATTGAATTCATGAAACATACTTGAAATAGATAAGCCATGGCAAAGACTAAGATGTATAGAACAGGAAGGAGAAGCTCTAAAATACTATATATACAAGTATACTGGCTGTAAATACCATTCACTGATACAGACTGGGCTTGAGTCAGCTTCTTCCAAGTTATATTCCAAGTGCTATGGATTTCCATGGGCAACAAGTATGTGCAGCGAATAAAAAAATAATAACCAGTAACTTGAGACAGTTGTGTCTAAAACTAGCAATTATTTTCATTAGCTTTTCCTTGTTCCTTACGACATACATCCTATTGCCATTCTTATAAAAAGTGTTTACAGTTAATAAAGTTCTTACAGATATATTTTTAGTATTTTACTTTAATTATTATCTACATTAATAATGACTAGTGTATATGTAGTGTCTAACACCACAGGTTTGGGTATAAGCCAGCTGTAAAACTTCGCTGTGAGGCTTATTAGTTGTGTGATCTTGAATAAGTTATTTAAATTTGCTAAGTGTCCATTTCCTCCCTTATAAAATGAGCACAGTGATATCTAAATCTTTATGCTAAGGAAGGACTACATAAAAGAACACATGTAAAGCACTTAGCAGAGCACCTGGTTTAAACACTCAACGAATGGGAGATATTGATAGCTAGGCTTCGATCTTCAAACATAGCTACGTACTTATGAAGTATATAAGGAAAGTTTTGTCAGTATCATTACTGCCATGTTTAAAATGAGAAGTTAAGGCTTCAGGCATGATTATCCAATCCTCTAGTTATATGTCTACTTGTAAATTGTAAAACATTACAGCCTCGACCGAGGCTGAGCCCCGGAAGGTCTGCCGGAGGAGCTGCCATACCCGGTCAGTCAGGAAGCCCAGGGGGAAGAACTCTGGCTACACAGCTGTGCTCACCACCTCTTCCCTTCTGTGAGACACCTGCTTTTTCTTGGGGCCGACGGACTTGCAAGGGGCGTGCCTTGGCTGTATGTGCCAGATTGCAATTCTTCCCTTTTTCTGAATAAACCCTTTTGTTTGAGGAATATCTAGCTGACTTCTTATTTAAGGTCCCCCAAATTAACAGGTTGGTTTTATTATCTATACATTTTAGCCACCTCATGGTTTAGCCACGACCAGCTTGTGCAGTGCCCCCAAGCCTGATGGGCACCGGGCCCCTGACCAAGGAGAATTTCTGAGCCTGTAATGGTAAGGGCGACATGCGGGCTGTCACCTCCTGAGGTCCCTTTAAAAGGCCTTCCCAGTCTTTCCCTAAACATACTGTGTGCCTTTTGTTTCCTCTACTATTTTAACTGTCATATTGCAGGGTGATTTCATATCCATTTCTCCACTATATGGTGAATTTATTGAGAATAGGCTGTATCTTTTAGTCTTTGCCTCTCAAATGCCTGGAAGAAGCATTCAATACTTGTATGTTGAATGATTGAAGTGACCCGACCAAGATTACAGTGAAAAAATGGTGAATTCAGGACTTAAGCCCAGACTTTGGACTATAAATCTCTTATTTGTTCTCACAGACCTTGGCTGAAGCAGGGCAAATGAATCTTATATCTTAAGAGTAGGAGAATCATAACTAGTCCTGAGAGGTATTAATCCTGGTGAAGAGCTGGGAGATATAGCCTAAGGCTTTGGTGATCTATTAAAAAAACAAAAACAAAACAAAGCAACAACAACAAAAAACCAAAAAACAAAACCAAACCCTGATCTCATTGTTGTTGATTCAGTGTGACTATTTTTATTACCAGTTGAGTACTATTCCCGCCCAGGGGAATTTTATTTTATTTTTAATGAGCACGCAACTATATTAAATTGGCTTTAAGTGCTTTATAAGTAATTTATAGATCTTCTTCTTAGGATAACACTTGACCTCATTTTTATCTAAACAATGAATTCCTATGTCATTGTGGCAATGGATTCCCATCTAATTGTGGCCCATAGGCAGGAAATACCTAACCCCAAAAATGAATACAAATATCCTGTGAATAAAATCAGAATTTGATCTACTTCATAAACAGAGATAGTTACTGAGAAGAGGAGATTGTTTTCCAGGTTCTGTGTTTGGGTATTATATTTTTTTCAGTTGGCTGCTTTGGTCTGTTTGAAACTCAATATTCCTCAAACAGAATAACCCCCAGTTACAATAGAGAACAAAAATGAGTGAGACCTTCATTTTCATACGCTGAGAAGGATTCTGAATTCATTACTGCCACAGGGCCCTTGTCTGTGATCCATTGCTCAGGAGAGTCAGTTCTCTGTCTCCGGTCATTGGTAAAGACGAGAATGCTCAGGGTGTTCCTGGCTCGTTTTCAAGTGAATGCCAGTGTTTTGTTGAGAGACTGTCCAGGGGAATAGAATGCCCTTTCCCAGGACTTCTGAGAACTGGTTGAGGCAAATAGCCAAAGAGGGAGAAATTTAGGACCTTGAGAGGCCACAGTCCTGCTGATCCTTCCAATAAAAAGGCAGCAAGAAGGGGGCTCCTCTGTAATTGGAGGACTCTTAAATAGTTGATTGATCATAAAGGAAAATTTACATTTGGAGATGCAGTTATTTTTTAGATAATTAAAAAAAGAATGAACTTTTGGAATTAAACTTAAATAGACAGTGACTAAATGAATTAAGAAACTATACAATTAGCCTGGCTGGTGTAGCTCAGTGGATTGAGCATGGGCTGGGAACCAGAGGGTCCCGGTTCGATTCCCAGTCGGGGCACATACCTGGGTTGCGGGCCGGGTCCCCAGTGAGGGCCATGTGAGAGGCAACCATACATTGCTCTTTCTCCCTCCCTTCTCCTCTCTCTGAAAATAAATAAAATAAAATCTTAAAAAAAAAAAGAAACTATACAATTATATCCCCCTGGGGACCCAAGAAGACAGGGCAGTAGTTGAACACAGATTAGCTGAGTTTTTCCACTGGCAGCCTCTCTTACCTTTAGTAACACTCTTATTCCAGTTTGGCAGCTTTTGATTGTGTCTATTAATTCCAAGGTTTAATACACTCTGGGCTCTAAGGCTGTGGAATTAAGAGAAATCAGGAATTTACCGTAAACCACTCTGCCAGGAAGTAACCAAAGTGACAAATTCTTAACTTGTATTCCCATTCACATGTCAGATTGTTCTCATGTTATTTTCAGATTCTCAGCCAAAGCTTTTAAAAGTAGGTATTCAGGAAGTCCCTGGAACAAAGTCATCCATCACTCAGGGACACTTCCATATGTACACAGCAAAACATTCTAACAGGATTTGACAGAAATGAAGAAAAGGCTAACAAGGTACAAATATCTTTTGAGACAAGCAGGTCAACTAAAAATACAACCTATTACCCTACATCTGAGGAAATGAAATAAAAGAGAACATACACATTTCTATGACAAAACTTTACATGGATTTTGGAGGACCTTTGCACTTGGCAGCTCTTGGAGAATCAGGTGCTTCTGATGTTCATTGTTCTATTTTTAATGAATTGATTAAAGTAATATATTGTTATTTTCTCCAAAAACATTTTCATTATCTCAGAAAAAAGTTAAATTTCCTAAGACATTGGACTTCTTTAAAGGCATGACTCTAAGTTTTCCCCCACTATATCCTGTATGACCCCATAACCCAGCAATAAGGAATTGTCAGTGCGATGCCGCGGACATGCCCTATACGCTTTTGTTCCTGGTGTTGGCATAGTCAGGAATGCTTATACTCTAAACAACCACCTACTGACACTATACTCATTCTGTGTAGTCTTAAACACCTTCTCCTCCATAAAGCCTTCTCCATCTCAACCACTCAGATTAAATTGTCCTTTCTCGTCTCTCTCTCAGCACATTATTGAAATCTCAACATAGCATTTAAAAAATTATCTTGAGCCACTGGTGACATGCCAACAACGGTTAACAAATGGATCAACGTCTTTTGCCTGCTCGCATGTTGTGTTGAGGATTCTGAAGCTGGGTCCACCGGTGGGAGGAAAATGGAGCGGTCAAGTGAAGGTGTCTGCAAGGGGTACTGGAGCAGGGCGGAGGTGGCACTCCTACTCGAGGCTTGTTGTGTCTGCAACCGAGTAAACTTCTTGATGCTGGGATTATTATTTAACTTCATACATTCTACAATCCTTGTTTCTTTACATTTCGTAGGTGCTTAAGAACCTACTTTGAACCTTTGAATACAAGAATTGCAATGAGAAGTGCTGAAGACTTAGGTCAGAACTAAGGATGGATTATTAATGATGCAAGTTGTGATATGGTAGAAAAGGATTCTGACAGAGGCCACGATTTCTTGCCCAGAGATTTTAGGACACAGGTTACAACTTTTTCCTGTATGAGGCGCTGTCTAGTGTTTTGAAACAGGAGATGCATTTAGTCATCTCTTGGGTACTCTTCAGATCTAACAATCACTGATTTGTGGAGATTGTTGATTTTTTTTAGCAGGGGTCAATATGGAGTTTGTATTCCAAAAGGAAGTTCTGTAAGATTTGCATATCCTATCTTTCTAAAGTCAGAGACTTATGATTGAGTTTATGACTTTTATTTGTTAGATTTTTGTTTTTGTTTTTATTAGTAATGTTTGTTTTCGTAAGGTACGATGGAAGGAAGAGAGAAAGATGTGAGTTATCCCAGCTTTGGGCTGTTGCTTGGCCATAGTCAGGTCATGGGCACTTTAAATTAGTGTCTCAAGAATTTCTCTTGCCCTGGCTGGTGTAGCTCAGTGGATTGAGCGTGGGCTGTGAACCAAAGTGTCGCTGGTTCGATTTCCAGTCAGGGCACATGCCTGGGTTGCAGGCCAGGTCCCCAGTAGGGGGCCCATGAAAGGCAACCACACATTGATGTTTCTCTCCCTCCCTTCCCCTCTGTCTAAAAATAAATAAATAAAATCTTAAAAAAAAAAAAAAAGAATTTCTCTTTAGGACCTTAATACCCCTTACCACACATGAGAACATACTAATACATTTGTTCTTAAGTAGTAAGACCAAAGTTCACAATACACATGGCAAGTGAGGAAGACATTTAGCGTAGCAGTACATAATTGTGTAAGATTTTTCTGTTTTAAAAATATTTCAGAAGTTAAAGCTCAAAATGTTTTAGAATAAGTATGTGAAATCTGTCAGAGTATTGAGGTGATTTGGAAAATCAAAGTAGAGATATGGGAAATGTGTGTTATTACTCAGATGCTGGACTCTGTTTCAACTCAGCTTCACCACTGCTATACATTGTGAGTTATTGGGCACTTGTGTAATTAATAATAAAATGCTACTTTTTATTGCACTAGACTATTATTACTTATGTCTGCCTTCTTCAGGCGACTTGCAGGGCTAGATTAAGGTGTTCTTGGATTCCCCTGCAATGGTGTCTTCTGATATCTCATGACCCACTGTCCGTCTCCAGTACATATTTCCTTCTATTACCTTATTAATGTGCTAGATTGTTATCTAAATCATCTATGTATTATCTCCCACGCGTCCCCTGAAGTAGGCTTTTTAAAGTCAAAGCTGTGTCTTACGCTCTTTGCATCTCCTGCTCTGCACTAACTTCTCTGATACATGGTAAGTGCTCTTGTTGACCAGTCCATTCAGGGTCATGTTTGGTTTATGTGAATCTATTACCTATGTATGAGGTGCAATGATCATATCCAGTTTGTGGAATCTGGGTGAGGTAGAAGTTTTTAGATGTGTGAATATGTAAAATTTAATAAAATTGGGAATAATAATATATATTACATGAATACATTAAAACAGGGCATTGGAATACTGTTGTGGGTTTAATTATGTCCCCCAAAGAAGATATGTCAAAGTCCTAAATTCTAGTACTTTGAAATGTGACTTTATTTGGAACTAGAATCTTGCAGATTTAAGAAATTTAACATGAGTTTATTGGAGCAGGCTCAAATCCAATGTGACTAGTGTCTTTCTAGGAAGGGGAATTTGAGACACAGACAAGCGCAGAGGGAAGACCCCCAGGTGACTGCACTATCTACAATCCAGGAAACAGTAAAGACTGCTGGCAAACCCCAGAAGGTGAAAGAGGCAAGGAAGGATGCTCCCCTAGGGCTGTCAGAGAGCATGACCCTGCTGACACCGTGAATTCAGACTTCTAGCCTCCAGAACTGAGATAAAACCTTTGTATGATTTTAAGCCACTTTGTTTTGAGTACTTTGTTATAGCTGCTCATGGAAATGAACATGAATATTGAATGAGGCACAAGGGCCCTGGAAGAACCAGTTGGGACAGAAAGTGATTTTTTTTCCATAAGTTGAAGACAAATGATAAGTAAAGTTCCCTTCTCCAGGCAAGGGCATACAAAAAGAATGGCAAATCCATATCATCTTGTGGGCAAAGTTGGTTTAGCAGTGGAAGGCTGCTGGGAGCACAGGTTGAGAGGGATTTTGCATCTACACCTGACTTGGTGGGAAGGAGTATAGGCACCATTAGCAGCAACTGCAGTGAACGCGGGGCAGAGAGGTGCGTATGAGCCAGGGCAGCAGCGACTACAGCAGACCCTTGAACAATGAGGGGTTGGGGCACTGACTCCCTACACAGTCAAAAATCTGCTCACAACTTCTGACCCCCAAAACTCAATTAGTAAGAGCTTACTGTTGGCTGGAGTCGTTACTGATAACATAGTCAATTAACATGTATTTGGTATGATATATGTATTGTATATTGTATTCTTAAAGTAAGCTAGGGAACAGAAAATGTTATTACAAAAGTCATAAGAAAGATAAAATACATTTGTAGTACTGTATGTATGTATTGAAAAAATCTGTGTACGAGTGCAGCTGAGCAGCGCAAACCTGTGTTGTTCAAAGGCCAGCTATATAGTTATTTTAGTAGCTTCCTGGAGGTTGTGAAGGAGAAAAAAAAAATCCAGTATGGATAGGCTTGGGAATAAGAATAGGGAGTAGAGATAAGGAGGTATAATTTGACTGAGGCAAAGGGAAAAAAGAAATTCTTGATTGTTCCAAGTTTCAGTCACATCCCGTGACCTGCCGGGAGATGAGACACAGAGGACAAGAAACCCTCGGGATCTCCAAGCCAGTCCAGGAAAAAGAAGCAGGCACTGACTTTTACAGACTGAATTCACCCAGGAAAAATCAGTGACTCTAAGCAGTCTTCTCACTTCATTTTGAATAGATGTCTTCATTTTCTGGAAATTTACACCTCTTAACTAACTTTGTGTCCAGGAATTGTATGTTTTTGTTCTGTACTTTCAATATTCTTAGAAGTCTTGGGGACAGAGGAAGGCTTCTCACCATTATTGCCTAACCTGGAGGATGGAAAACCATTAAATGTTGCACAGAACATGATGCTTATGGATGTAAGTGTTGGTGTCATAGCTGGCAAAACATGAACTATCCCAGGCCTCAGTGGCTCAAGCTCAGCAATGGATGGAATCATAGTAACAGCAAAATCTCCAAATTCATGGGCTCTTGCCCTTCCTGCTCACATGGAGTCTCAGGCCTTGTCCTAAACTTCACCTGTTATTTCTAGGAGTTTGCAGACCATCTCTCCTAACTGCTCATGGTCCAGCCCGTCAGCTGCAATATGTGTGCTGTTTATTACATTCTTTCCTTCAGCTCTAACCTGTAATCCATGTCTTCATTGGGTTTTGCCTGCACCCCTCTTCACTGGAGGTTGCAGACTACTCCTCATCCTCTTCATCCTCCCTCCCCCAAATCTCAGGGCACCTGGTCTTCCCAGGGCGCATGTTTTCTTTCAGGGCAGTACCTGTAGGTCTGGCGGACTGCATCACCTACGTGGGACCTCACCACACCTAATCGCAAGTGCTTTATACAGAGGCTTTGTTGTTAGGTCTTCCAGAAACACTAATAATGGGTAAGGCCTTCCTAATTGGCTCACTCTCCCGTACACTCCCAGGGAGCTTCTGTTACTGCTCATCAGCTGGAGAAACAGCCGCTTTTAACTCAGCAGTCTCGTCACTGCCACACCAGGGACTTCCAGCCACACGGCTGGTGGGGGGGGGGGACTAGCTGCTGGGGAGAAGAGGCATCAACATCACCTTAGCAGGGAGTCCCACTGTGGAGGATGAATTAGGTACCATCTGCAAAGTAATTTGAGTTGTAGCAAAGAAGAATATTGCCTGTCTTTGAAATCCTGGCTAGAACAATCATTGCTAATTAGAGGCAGTCAGAGTAAATGGGCTTTGAGAAAAGCCAAAGAAAAAGTCTCCATTTCCTTGGCATTTTAGTGGTTCTAGTGAATATCTTTTGATTTTTCAGCTTTTAATCCAGATCCTTATATCACTTTCTTAAAAAAAAAGATATTTGCTGCCTTTAAATTGAGGTGAATTTCCTTCTCAGGGGAGTTCATTTCGTGTCCTCTGACAGCTGAAAGCCATTTGAAAATAAGTTTAGAACCAGAAATCCAGCTATTTCCTCATGTCTGCTCAAGTTCACGTTTTGTTTTCAAAGTGATCAGTTACACTGAAATGTTTATCAGGATGTGGAAGAGAAAGCTATTAAATATCATTTAAAGTGAGATAATCGTGAGACATGTTGCAAACCAATTGTCTTGTGAAGTCTTTTATCAGACCCTACCACTGCCCCCCTTTCTAAATTACATTTCCAAATGAATGTTTCTACCAGTTGCATCAGATTTTTAATAGAAACGACTCGGCGCCTTGATTCAGTCCAATGGAGCCTAAAGCAGCTTGGGAAAGAAGACAGGAGGAGAAAAGAAAAATGAGATAAATGCCCTTACTTATATTTATGTAAAATCTTCCATATTTAATATACATGCACATACATGTATGTATATTTGTAAGAGTATAAACAGAGGAAATTGACATATCTTGATCTTCCTTTGGTGGGTGACCATTTCTAATGGTAAAAGGTAAAGGTGTTAACACACAGGCCTGATCTCCACGTGGGTTGATTAGCTCTACTCTGCTCATAACCAGCATGTGCTATTGTCCAGCCGCTAGGACACATGGATGGACGGAAATCCAGGTTCATTGCCATAAGGATAACATTTAATTATTATGGATTATATGTTATACTTTTCTCCCTTATGTATCTAATGTTTATTCCTAGCATCATCTAATGACCGTCTGTAGTTCCCAGGAAACGTTCTCCTAACCGCATCAGGAGGTGGAAATATATCAAAGTTCAAATAAAAGGTGACATATAGGAAATAGTGAATACTTTAAAAATCTCAGTTAAGTGGTATCATTGAGGAATAGATTATTTTAAAGAGGTAAATTTTGAGGAATGTTGTTGGTTCCTTTAAACCCACACGTTAATTTTTTAAAAATCAATTTGGGATGGAAATATCTTCAAATACAGTAGCTGTTTCCCTGCCTTTGGACACATAGTATACGTAATACAAAGGAGCACGTTTAAAATAGTTTATTACCAGGGTACTGTGTCACAGACATATTTTGAGATGTGTTTTACAAATTTTCTCCTGTACTAGGTGGCCTCAGATTGCTCTTCTCAAGTGAGGTTTTATGCTTGCTTTCATAATTTGATTGTTTCTTTCCTTCTGGGCTAGTTGATCCTCGTCTTGTCAACATCAGTATTAATCCTGACATCACTATCAATAACAGATGTGTTAGAATTCACGTGGGGTAAGAGCAATGTGTTCTCAACCAGTGCTAAAAGTGATACGCTGAAGGTTCGTGAGCTTTGTGCCATCTCATTTGGCTGCTGAAAGACCTTTTTGGTTTGTTTTCTTCTTGGCTTTTGACATCTATTTTGTCATAGATGAGGCTGCTTAAAGTTTGATTTGCAAAAAGTTGAGGGGCTATTATTTAGATAATAGGCTATCGATGTATGCACACACACAGAGCTGCTGGTGAAAACGACATCACTGAATGTGGTTGTGCCAGGTGTTGCAGAGTTACCTAAAACTGTGGAGACTATACAGCCAGATGAAATGCTTCTGGGAGGAAATTATCTTTAGAAAAAGAAGGATGCTGGGTGATATATAAACTATAATTGGGATGATTGCAAATTCCCTAAGGTTATGGAAAAAAGACCAAAAGATAAGTAAAAAGAGGCATTCATTATTGGGTTATGGTGATAACATTATGAACTTCTACACTTCCAAAATTTCTGCTGGGTTAATATTTTTAAATTAATTAAAGAAGGAGACTGTTAAATTAAAGGGGTTCTGATACCTTAGTAGCCTATGTAAGGAAACCCAAACCCAAGCCTGTAAATCCCTCAAAGTTAACAAATCAAAACCTAAGGACAACTAATTACAAACTACCAACTAGCCTCTTCCAAATAAAGCAACCTGTTAAACTACAGCCAATCAAATAAATTCCTTGATTTGTGTAGGGTAAGTGACAGCAGTCTGGCTTCCTCACACAGGTGTCTGGGTAACTGAGGGAAGAAGCAGAGTTCCCATAGCCTTGGAGACGCCTGATAACTAGTGTTCTCATAGCCTTGAGACTGGGCCCGATAAACTGTTCCCATAACATGAAGAGAGCTCGCATGAGAAAAACTGTTATGTTATATAATTTCTGGCAGCTTGCTGGCTTTGATCCCCTGAGCACTTAAACAGGTAGGGACTCCCTGCTGGGGGCGATGATGATGAGAGACACGCAAGGGGACAGGTGCCACGATGGGTGCCATGCTGGGGAGCAGGGGCCATGACACGGGACATGCAGGGAGACACACAGCTTGCAGCGTGCATGGCTCGCCCACCCATGAATAAAGGCATGTCAGACATCCCAATGGCTCTGTGAATATTTTTTCATCTGCACGAATACCATGAACCAGCCTGGCCTTGAAGGGTAGCAACACAATTTTCTTCTGCCTTTTCTCTATAAAACTCCTTCCCCTAGCTTCTGTTTGTGGGTGCTCCTAACCACTGCCAGGATGGCATTGTCCCATCTGAATAGATTTTTGTTCAAATAAACTCTGAACATTTTTTAATATGCCTCAGTTTATCTTTTAACAACTTCACTTCAAAAGTAACAAGCAAACGTATAACTAAAAAGTCCAATAAAGAGTCCAAAGTCCTTGTGGCACTGCACACATAAGAAACCTGATTTTGATTAATAAGAACATCAGTGCATTCCTTGAAGCTCAGAATCTTACACTCACGGCCTCACTCAAAGCTTCCTTAGAAAAAGAGCGTCACCCATAGGTTCACTTCCCTGGCAGCAGGGGCCCTAAATGTGTGAAAGGAAATGGCTTATTAGAGCAGAGTCCTTAGAACTGTCACTATCTAGATGGAAATTTGCAACATAATCTCAAGAGAAGTAACTGAAATGTGGCATCAGATTAAAGCTTTCCATTTCTGTAACATTTAAGATTGCATTCATGATTTTAGACCTCTCTCTTTCAGCTGTGGACATCTCTCCATGCATTCCCTCAGCAGATATTCATTATGGTCTCACTGTGTGCCAGGAGGCACACCAGGCACAGTGAACAATAGATGAATATCAACGTGGGGCCAGACATCACCCTTCTGAATGCAAGTCTTCGTTCCACAGGGTTTAGGCCCCAGTTTTACTTTGTTTGCTGTTTGTTTTGTTTGTGGTGTGCTTCTTTCCACAGTCCTCACTTTTTCTATCTACACACACATTGCGTTAAACTAGGGAAGAGACACATACTTTCAGCAGGTGCATGAGGCCTGCTTAGTTTCTCAGATGAAAATTTAAGGGCAATAGAAGAGCTCTTTTAAATAAAGAAGTCAAACTTAGTTTTGCAGAATCTAAGACTAGTGCCTTCTGGTAAGACAAATGGCCTTTTACAAGGAGTAAGATAACGGGCATCACAGGGACACATGTGAACAATTCCGCAGTGGAGCCCACAGAAAGAATTTAATAAAGCACAGAGATCTGGTACTCAGACGTGGGGGTGTGTGCTAAATAGATGCATTAACCTCGGTCATTACCTTACTTTCAGGAGTGTGTTTTGGAACTGTACACAAAAGCCATATATGTGATAGTAATCTCAGCACATTGGACTGTCTCCTTACTGAAGAGAAACAGTGATCCCTTGCTGTGCCATGGATGATGATCCTGCCATTTGATGCTCCAGGCAGCAGAAGGATTGCTCGGTATAAGAGTTTTTTTCCCAACGACATCGTTGCACTCCCTCCTCCCACACAGAAGAACGAGGAAGCACCTGGCAGCAGAGACTACATGCAAAGGAGAGAGTGAGGACAATTTACAAAAGATATGGTAGCATATGTCATGGGTAACACCTATGCATCACGAGAGATTGTGAAGAAGAGACAAAAGTAACTTCGGGCATTTCTTCACTTTCCCTCATATAATTCATGCAAAGATTTATAAGCATACCAAGCACATAATCACACTGTAAATAAAAATATAGACTCTAACACCCAGATAGAGCTGTACATAAATAGTCACACAAACACACACACCACACATACACATTTATGGTTACATTGAACTTTTTTTCTTCAAACTCTTGTAGAGAATTGAAAGAAAGTGATCCTTGTGCAAGCAGTTCATTCGCGGTTGCCTGCTGCATCTTGTCTAGATTGTAGTTACTTGTTTCCACCAGTAGAGGGGGAAGAACATGGGGAAGTTTTCTCTTCCAGGTCTATAGATAGATGCTTTAGCTGAGGTCCTGATTTTACCCCTTTTCCTGAATTTCTCCTATAGTACCCTCTGCTGCTGTTTTTTCTCTCACATTTATTTCTTTCCTCAAGTATTTCTTGAATCACTGCAGGTTCTACAAGGTAGACATACCTTACAGTAATTCTCTTCACACTATAGCACAGTGTATGGAATATATTAATAAATGTTATCATTTATTGAATCTGCTTATCAATGTATAAACTTCTAAGAGCAAGATCTGGTCTGCATGCTTCACCTCAGTGTCTCTAATGCTTAGAACAATGCCTAAAGTACCATAAAGTGCACCAAGACCTGTGCCCTTACCCATTTGATTGCTAATCTTTATGCTGGATAATTGATTCTTATAGCTGGATTTTTAATCTCATTTTACATACAGGAATCCAGAATTCAGAGAGGTCAACCACTTTGCACAAGGTCACACAGCCAGTGAGAACATAACTGAAATTCAGACCCATATCTATTTGACTTTCAAACATATTTGATTTTTACTACTATGTATTTATTCAAAGAAAGAAGAGGCTTGTATGACCATGGAAAATGTTTTATATAAATACAAGTATTAAATTGGTATGTCTCAATGAAAGGCAAAGGGAACTTTATTTATTGATTGCCTAGCAGGTCTTGTATCCAGTATGGGGCCTGTTGCCTATATTTTTCCTTCACTTCATGTCAGGTTTTGAGTAACCATTTATTGACTATCTGAAAAGCTCGGTTGTGCATATAGGACTGGAATCCTCAGTCTTATTCTCATTGGCATTGGAAAGAAGTTGTCCATTTATGATGCACAAATTGACACATCACTTATAAGGAATCGTGGTTTCCAAGCAATAGGCTTGCTCCTCAGCTTCAAAAGGAATGTATTTCTAGGTAACGCCCCCGTCCCCAGTGTAACTGCTGTCTCCCACTCTCCTGGCCCTGCTTTCTGCACTTGCCACCTCCCCAACCTTTTACCAGACTCTGTGGCTCCCCACTTACGTTTCTTTTTTTCTTCTAGGCTTCTATAAAATTGTCATTAAACTGAAAACAACGAAAAGAAGATGTGTCAAAAGACAAGGTATGAAGTTCTTGTGGTCCAAACTCCCAGAGCTAAAGTCCTTAGTATAGCTACAGAAAGACGTTTAATGTCCTGAAAGTTTGATTCAAATTGATTACTGCTCTTAGCTAGTCCCAGGAAAGTTGTGAATATCTCCTTGCTATAGGGGATTTTAACAAGGGAAATGTGCTTAAACCATCAAGACATTACCTCAAAGTCTTTCTACATTCCAATGAACTGTGTTAAGATCTTTTTAAAAGATAACATATAAAGGAGAAATAAGACAAATGGTGACCCAGAAGATACACACACACACACACACACACACACACACACGAATTTAATTACTTTAATAAATAAGTACAATACATTAATGTTGGGTTTTGAAAAATTTAGAAAAATACCTTTACTATTTAAAGGCATTAATTAAATAGTAAATGTATTTTACTATTTAAAAAATTTCAGAGAACTTAAATTATATTCCTTCCTTTTAACAGATCATCAGTAATGTATGACATTGAGCCTTCAGTCAAGCTCACACAGTCCCCTACTTGAAACTTTGTTCTTACAGAAAAATATGACATACTTCTTATAATTTATTTTTTCTAAATAACATGGGCAAGAGTTGAACACTGTCTATGCAGTGTATAATACTGAGATAAGTGACAGTAATAGGTCATGAAATTATGCTTTAAATAGTTGTTAATTATATCTGATAATGCAAGTTAATAATCTGTTTTTAGAAAATTTTCATTTAAGTTTTTAAGGGTAGAACAATGAACAAGCAGCATTTTTCCTAGTCAAATATATTTTTTCTGTTATTTATGTATTTTTATTTATTTCATTGGTATCTCTTATTAAATGGTAGAAAGAATTATAGTTATCATTGAAAATACTTATCTCTATTGGCATAAAAATAATTACTCATGATTGCTTATATGATGCCAGAAACCTGAAGTAGACTGTCAAGATAGTAACAAGAGGTTCTAACAAATACTTTTTATTTTCAAAACAGGGGTGTAAGCAGCCTTCAGGCAACTCAAATGAGTTGGTTAATTAAGTGATAATATCAATAGGAAAGAGCATTGTCAAAGTCTAATGATTCTCACAAGAGATTAAACAGGATAATTATCAAAATGAATTTTAGGCCCTGGCTGGTGTAACTCAGTGGATTGAGCACGGGCTGGGAACCAAAGGGTCCCGGTTTGATTCCCAGTCAGTCAGGGCACAAGCCTGGGTTGCAGGCCAGGTCCCCAGTGAGAGCCACATGACAGGCAACCATACATTGCTGTTTCTCTCCCTCTCTTTCTCCCTCCCTTCCCCTCTCTCTAAAAATAAAATATTTAAAAAATGAATTTTAGTATAAAATTGAAATGTTTACAGCACACCTTCTTGACCAGCTCTATTTAATTATTTAAAGAAAGTACTTATTTTTTAAGAAGTATTTTTTGATTGATTATGCTATTACAGTTTTCCCAACTTTTCTCCTTCTATCCCCCCTCCACCCTGAACCCCAGCCCTCCAGCATTCCCCACCCTTAGTCCACACCCATGGGTTGTACATATAAGTCCTTTGAGTCCTCTGTTTCCCATACCAATTTTTATCTCTCCCCTTCTACCTTATGCCTACTAACCATGCTTCTTCTTCCCTGTACCTTTCCCCCCTAATTCCTCCCTTCCCCCTCCCCAATGAAATCCCTCTGTGTAATGTCCATTTCTCTGATTCTGTTCCTATTCTGGTTGTTTGCTTAGTTTTTGTTTTTGTTGTTTTTCTTTTCTTTTAGGTTCATTTGTTGATAGTTGTGAGTTTGTTGTCATTTTACTATTCATATTTTTTATCTTCTTTTTCTTAGATAAGTCCCTTTAACATTTCAATGGCTTCATGATGATGAACTCCTTTAACTTGACTTTATCTTGGAAGCACTTTATCTGCCCAAGAAAGTACTTATTTTTAAAGCTGTTATTTTTAGTCTCCCTGTGTGAGAGCTGGATGGCTACAGCAAACATCAAAATATGAAATTATTCTGTTTGGCTAACATTTCTTCCCTAGCATGATAGAAACTTAATTTTACTCTAGTCATCAACATCTCAAAATTGTTCTTGTTTTCCCAGTGATATAATGAAAAAGAAAATCTTGATACCTGATGCTCAGTCCATACCTATCATGCTCTTTTCCTCACAACTAAAAGTGTGTAGAGCGGAGAAACTGTGAAGTCCCACCCGTTTTAATCTCAATGATAGACTCCCAGACTCAGAAAGTTCAAGGGAGCGGCCTCTCATATCACCTCCGTGTAAATGTGAGAGTGGATCTTTATCTTTAGTAGAATGACATGACTGTGCAGCAAAGGACAAAACGAAGGAAGCACCACATGGGTCTAATGGAAAGAGCACAGACTTGGGGTCTAAGCTCACCTGACAACATAAATATCTGACTTTGATTGTGCCACTTGACTTCTCCAAATCTCAGTTTTCCTATCTGATACCTCAAAGAGTAGTGGTGAGGATCAAATGTAATAACTAAATTCGAAGAGCTTAACACAGTGCCTACTAGGCAATAGATAGTAAAACAAACAAGTTAGTTCTTATCAGTTTCTCACTGTAACTCATTCTAATGTAGCCAGGGTACCCTCTCCTACAGTGTCCCTATCTGTCACCTGTTTAAGTCTTGTCTGAACATGGCTGAGAGAGGGACCATATCATCCACTAAGTCAGCTCAGCTGCCCAGTCTGTAGCATGATTTCCTTACCAGCTCAATGCAACAAGCATTATTAAAGGCTTCCTTTACGCATAGTGTCATGGGGATTTCGTCCCTGCTGAAACCCGTGGGTGACTGCAACTCGATACGTGAAAGAATCTCAGACACGAATACCGAGACACGCGGGGAAAGGAGAGTCCGGAGCCACGGGACCAATTCCTCCATCTTGGGAAAAGGCCTCGTGGGTAGCTTAGCCGGGGTTTTTATTAAAGTTTTGGGACACATTTACATTGGATTGATTATTCATGGGATTAAGCAGAATAGGGATAGGTTTACTCATTAGCATAGCATTAGGATGTAAATTCAGGTCCGGTGGCAGACAGGACCAGGGTAAAATATTAAACAGGGCTCAGCAAGCCAGAATCTCTTAAGATACATTTTTGCCAAATTCCTATTAGAGAATTCCTATTCCACAGACATGATCCACACTTGCCCACACGGGAATCATGTGGAGCTGCGCTCAAAACGCGTAAATTCTCAGGACTGCATGTTTACACGCATGTGGAAAGAACTGCCACACATAGTACTCTTTTTAAATCACTAATAACACTCCTAGACCTTAAAAAAAAGGCAAGAAGAAATGGTCACTACTTGTGAAGATGCATAAGTTTTGGGGTGAGGGTATAGATCTATGTACTTCCTTATTTAAAAAAAGATAGTGATAAGTATGCCAATAGAGAAAATATAGGTGGGTACAGAAAATCTATACCTACATTACTAATAATACATAAGACTTCATTGAGTGCTACATTATAAGGTAGTGCCAGAAAGTTCTCCTTCTGTGATGCATTGGTGTTTCTCTACGTGCATGAGGAAGCAGGCGTAAGCAGTAGCGTGGAGAAGGTCTCCTTGCACATTTAAGTGTCAAGGTTTATGTACTTCTACGAGGCAATTCCCGGACAGAGGCTCCCCTAGCCCCTTTCTCATGGGTGTTTAAGGTGTTTCTCTGTTGTGTTTAGGGTGTGAGCATGATGGAGGAAGTCAATGAAATGAATGGCCAGTGTTGAAAGAAAACAGGTTAGAAATTCCAGAATATTGACTTAACGAAAATCAGCTGTTCTGCATTTTTAGATAAATTTCTATTGAGATCTATACCATGGATTCTCGAAGGAGTTTACATCAAAAAGTGATAGAATGTAAGTGTTTGAAAATAATTTTTAGTTAGTGAGATATAACTGGATCTTCTTGAAGTCTCCTACAGGCCACCCACATAAAAACTCTGCTCGTGACTTCTCATCAATGTATAAATCCTCGGCATCAGGCTGGGCATCTCTGGTGACAAGACTGTAAGGTAATGAACGATCCTTTGTTCTTACTGTATGGCTGTATGACACCTACATTCTTGCCTTCTTGCCACAGACCATCAATTTCTCCTTCTGCTCAGCCTACCCTCACCACATCTGACCAAGGTTAAGCACCTGGAATGTTACCAGCTGGTCTTACTCCTTTCAGTTTAATTTAATGAGATGAGTGTCATGTGATATGGATGAACTCACTGCCCATTAAAATGTGGACATTTGGATGTTTCAGCTGCTGGTTTCTGCTTATATTAACTGCATCAGACTTTGGGATCAAGTCGAGAGGCTGAGGCCTGAGGGAACAAAGGTAATTGTTGTACCCAAAGTATGGGCCAATGGGACCAGGTAGAAGGGGGCCAGCCCACAGGACCCATGGGGAACTAATACGGGGCAGTCTGCCTCAGAATTACCCTGGATGCTCTGCTCATTGGCATAGGACAAGCCTCACTCTTACTGAGTCCCACTGAGGACTCAGTGTGGGGAGAGGGAGTTATGGATATCCTTTCCCACTGCCCACTGCCAGGCTCCGAGAGAAGGGGTAACAGCTTGCTGGAACCTGTGTACACATTCACAGCAGCTAGAATTGGGTGAGTGTCCCAACAAGGGCTGACACCTTTCCTTGGCGACAGGTACAACTCTTATCCATCTTCAATAAGATAGGCCTGTAACATTTTGAGGAGAATACTTAGGCCCACCTTTTAGTCTTTTTGTTTGTGTCTTAAAGTTCCTGGTCTTTCACACTAAGTTCTAAGGCTCTAGAATTGAACCCTTCTCTGTTTAGAATCCAGGCCCCGACATTTGCTAGCCATGTGACCTTAATCTCTCTGAGGCTCAGTGTAGGCATTTGCGGAATAGGAATAGTAACAGTTCTTTTCTCACAGGGTATAATAGATTGCAGATATGAAGCATTTTAGAATAACTGGCATGTAGTAAATACATAGTAAACGTTAGCTATCACCATCATTGTCATCATCAGTAGCTGTGAAAGCCTTAGAATCATTACAACCCCTCCTCTGGAAGACCCAGGTTCTCAGAGACTCCAGAGGCCTGAGAAGCAGGTAGGCACACCGAACATGGCCAAACTACTCAGGATGAATGATACCTGTAGTGAGGCCATTCTGCCTCATGTCGGGCTGGTGGCTATTTTTAACTACATTGAGGGGAACAAAATCCACAGCCATTTGTTGGCTACTGAGTGAAATTACTCTGTGCTTCACGAGTGCTTTTGTACTCGTTCATTTAGATTTGCAATCATTTTCTGAGCACACTCCCCCCACCCCCCAAAAAGGCATCCAAAGCATAAATAAACCGGAGAAAACAAAAAAAGCCTTTTATTTTTATGAAATTTTACTTAACTATTAATTTTCCTGAATATAATTTAACTTGTTTAAAAAACACTGGTTTTAGTATTTTCCACTGTGATTTATCTTTTCCTATTTTATTTCTTTGAAATTCAAAAGCACTACCTTTAACTATCTAGACAAAATAGACTTTGATAGGCAGCAGGAGTCGTGGTTTCCTGCCTAGAAATAAAAAATACTTTACAGAAAAAGGAAGGGGTAGTAAGATAGGAAATGGCGAATTAGGTGTCAGACACCGTGGTGAGCAGAATCTAAGGCAGAACCATGATCTATTCCTTCTTGTTTTACACCCTTGCGTGATCCCCTCCTCTTAAGTATGTGCAGGGACGATGACTTGTTTTTACTCAACAGGGTGATGGGATGTCACTTCTATAATTATGTAACAGGAAGACTCTCTCTGTACTGGCTTGATAAACAGGTAGCCTTGTTGGGGTGGCTCACAGGCAAAGAACTGAGGGTGGCCCCCAGGAAGTGAAAAGGTCCTCCAGCCAATAGCCAGTGAAAACCCAGGCTCATCAATCCTACAACTGCTAGGAACTGAGTTTTGCCAATAAGCACAGAAGCTTGGAAGCAGGTCCTTCCCTAGTTCAGCCTTTGGATGAGACTGTGGCCCTGGCCATCACCTTGGTGGGAGCTTTGTGAGAACCTGAGGCAGGGCACCCAGCTAAGTTGTGCCCAGACCTCGGTGAGATAATATATATGTGTGTTTTTTAGCTGCTAAGTTTGAGGTACTATTGTTATGCAGCTCGATAAAAACTATACGGATATCTATTATCACCAGTCATGGGCTTATTACTTTCACATATACAGGGTCTGGCACAAATAAAGCTCCTTTTTATTGCAAAATTTTTTGTTATAAGATCATAAGCACATAATTCTGCAACATAACAATATCACACACAAACATACCATATGACATTTTATGTGAAACGTTCAAATTGCTGTCCATCTCGTGTGAGACATTCATGTACCCTACCAACCACACTCAAGCAGGCGTTACTTCTGCTGGGCCCTGCATAGCTTTATAAGGCTTCCAATAATTCTGTAAAGAAGGCTTTGTTACATTTTTATAGAGAGAAAGCTGACGCTTGGGGATAATAAGCCAGTTACCTGGGTCATTCAGCTACCTTGAAGTAGAGTTGTAATTCACAGAGAGAGAGATTTGTGTGGTTTCTTGGTCTTATCTCTTATTTGGGTCAAAGTGTACTAATTTGAATAAATGGTTTCTCTTGTTTATCTTTTACTTTTCATAAGTGGAATGAAAGAGGTGTTAAACATCTGCTCCATCTATTCATCACATTAGAACTAATAAGACTGATGAGATAATACCTTTTAGAAATTCCTTGCTCCCTGGAGAAACTTCTAAATGCAGTTAATATTTGAAATAATTTTAAATACTTTAAATTATAAGTAATTTACTGAGGAGGTACTTGCTTTCCTTGAACAATTCTTACTTCTTTGTAACTAAAAGACAGTGATTTAAAAAGTACATAATTTAGACTCTAGCAATATTATACAGAAAGTGTTTCAACTATCATTTCTAGAAATGGATGCCAAAGCTAAATGAGTCCTTGTCTGGGATACATTTCAATTTATCATTCTTCATTGCATTTATTCTGGAAAATTTGTAAAGATTATAGCTTAATTAGCACTTGAAGGTGCCTCTTCACTTTTCAGGTTTCTAAATATTGCTGGAGACTTTCTACTCTTATATTCTGCTTCAAATCCTTCATGCTGAACTAATGCTATTGGCTTCCAAAAAAGGAAAAGAAAAAAGGGGATAAAATCCTGACAACTAAAACTCAAAAGAAATCAAGATTTTGACTCCCCTTTTTTAAAATTCTCCAAACTGTGCCACCAGAAGAATTCAGATAAATTGGTTGGCCATAGAAAAAAGAATTATCTTGTTCCATCATTTATCCTGAAATTGAAAGTGAACAAAGAAGCTGAGTTGGCAGGTGAGAGAAAGAAAAAGACAGGATTTAAAATTCAAAGCCAGGCTTTAACTTAATATTTTAAACCACTGTGAGTACACTTTCAGGTGCCTTTAGAAGTCCTGCGAGGTTGACGGCTTCCTGATAAGTTTCAGCAGGTAATTCAAGCTGAAACAAAGGCCCTGGTCCTTAATTCATAAGCATCACAACCATTATTATTGTGGCTTTTCTAGTATTCAATAAAAGGACATTGTGTTTTATAGGATTTTATAAAGAAACAATGTAGATACAGTAGTGATCTAAAATTTTTGCCTCTACAGAAATCGAAAAATGTCTGCTTTGTGGGAATTCAAATAACCAAGGATAAAATCATTATATGTGATATTTCATTTCCAGCTATTGTTAACTCTTTTCTTTCCTTTGTGTCCCATAAAACTGTGTCTTAATCTAGATATTTCCATTAAAATGTTACTTAACCTAGGTCATGTTACATCATGTCTCTGAGCTGGTTTCCTTGTCAGGAGAATAGAGATATGATGACATCTGTCCTATCTACCTTTCAGGGTGTTGTCAGGATAATGTGAAACTAGAAAGAATGAGGTGCTATATAAAACATAATACATTATTATTAATATTCAGTATGTTCCCCATCATATACTTTCTTCTTCAAAATATCTTCCAAAAGGGGTACATAAAAATGTATAACATTAGTTGGTGGGGAGAGAATTATTTCATTTGTATAGACTTTTGAAACATCTAAATTTTGAATGATAAGTATGTATGGTCTATTAAAAAATAAGTAGATACAATGAAAGCCAATAAGCAAATGTTTAAGAGGAATGTTTACTGTCTTGGGCCTCCCTTTAAGGCCAAACCCTTTAGGCTTGGCCTGCTGCCCTCCCACACAAAGGACGAGACCAGCGAGCAGTCCAAACCTCCCCTGCACCATGCTGGCCTGTCCCCAGAGCCTCACACTCGGGCACGCGCACCCCCAGAAATGTCTCATTTCCCTCTGTCCAGATTCCTCTGATGGGCTGGGAAGGGAAAACTCAGCTTCGGGCTTTGGCCAGTCCCCACGTGCCCCACCCGACCCCTCGCTCCTCTAATGAGCAAACTCTTGCTGAGGCTGTTCTGGCTCTCAGAACACATTCCAGTCGAGCTCCACTCTGTCCACAGACTCTCTGCCTCCATCGTGTCTGCCTGTGCCCACCTCTCCCTACATCCCCATAACCTCTCCATATCCCAGCCAGGCCCAAGCTTCACATCGTCCTCAAAGCTCTTCATTCACTCTCAACACTCCCTTTTTTTTTTTTTAAAGATTTTTATTTATTTATTTTTAGACAGAAGGGAAGGGAGAGAGAAAGAGATGGGGAGAAACATCAATGTGTGGTTGCCTCTCACATGGCCCCCCTGGGGACCTGGCCTGCAACCCAGGCATGTGCCCTGACTGTGAATCGAACCCGTGACCCTTTGGTTCTCAGCCCGTACTCAATCCACTGAGCTACACCAGCCAGGGCTCAACACTCTCTTTTTCTGAATTCCCTTCATGGTTGACAAGTTGTCAGGAAAAAGCAAATCACTTCACTTTTCCGGGGTCAAGCATACATTTTTGGGAAGGGACTGCAAAGGCGCAGATACTTCTTCTGCTGTTAGTACATCATTCTGTTCTAGGATGTTCCAAGTTGTCTTAGCTACTTATCAAAAACAAGTAGAAAATCTTTATGGTGTTCTGACTCATTCTGAAGACAATATGAAGAGAACCATTTATTTTGATGTATACATTCAGATTTGTTTTTATAATCTCATTCCCTTATGACTCAGATGTCTATAATTTGGCCTGGTCTGATGTACGCCACCTGACTTCACATTCCTAATGCAAGGATAAATGATCTCGGCATTACGTTTTACCTGAATTAATAATATTTTTGTTTTCATCTACTGCTACAGTTATCTGGACTTATTTGTGCATCAACCATGTTTACGTCTGTGTGAATTTTCTGTCTGAAACAGATACATTTCATATCAGGTTTACTTTTGGGTGGTTAATTTGCAAATAGCTGTATGTAATTTAAAGGTGTAAGGTCCAAGAAGATACCTCACACCCTTTATTTTAACTTCTTCTAGGTTGACAATACCATTTCTCTCCATTAATTTAAGCCCACTTAACTACCCAATCTGCAGAAATTTCAAATTTCAGAGTCGAACTTCACTAGCTCAGTTCTCTCCAAGGAGCAAGATTTGAGACATCTGTATTAATACCAATGGACCTATTACAAAATAATTTCAGTAAAAGAGAACATATTTTTATTCTCTTCTAAAGTTTCCTTAAAATAGTGATTTAGTGCCTACCATGTGCTTGGCACTGGTCTAGTGAGACATCAGTGGAAAGAATAAGCAGAATCTCCTCAAAAATTTTTGGTTGGGTGGGAATAAAAGCAGTGAACAAGTAAACACATACAAAATATTATGATTTCGGATAATGGTCAGTTTTGTTGCAGCTAAAGCAGGATGATAAAATGGGTAGTGACCAAAGCATCCTGTCAGGGAGATATTTAGGAAAAGCTGTCCAAGGAGGGCAGCATCCAAACTGTGATCTGAATTACAAGGCGGGCCCAGCAACATGATGATCAGGGAAGACTATTATAGATAGAGGGAGCCATTAAAGCAAAAGTCCTAAGATGATGTGTGAGAGAAGCAAACACAAAAGCTAGAGCCACTGGACATGGTGAATGAGGTCATGAGTAGGACGAGAGAGAGGCAGGGGGCCAGCAGGCTAAAGCACTGAGATTTTATTCCAAGTTAGTAAGAGACCATTAGAGGATTTATACATAAAAGTGCTTGCCCTAACTGTCAGGTAGAGAATAGATATGTGTGGAGTTTGTGTGTGCACATGCACACACACAAGAGTGAAAGTAAAAGACCAGTAAATTATTCACACTAGAGAGATGGTGTTTTTATACACAATAATAGTTGTGAAGATGGAGAGAAGTAGATTCAGATTATGTTATTTAAGTGGCAGAGGTTCCTAGAACAGTGATTAGCTGGGATATCAAAAGATACCTTATACGTGCTCAGCTTTAACACAGAGAAGAATGCAAAACAATTTGCACGTGGGTCGTTATTTTACATCACAGTATTGTTGAGGTAGAAGGGACCTCAGAGGTCACTTAATGGATGAGAAGACCGTGAACCTTATAGGTAAATAACTTCCTCAAGGACACACAGTTAACTGGCTCCAGAACCAAGGCTACATCTCATCCTGTCTTCCCCACCGTTCAGGCTCATTGCTAATTTGGATTACACTGCAGTTGATCAAAGCTGCAGGTTACTGAAAGAAAATCTTGGAAAGATTACTTAGACATAAGCATCTCAGATTTTCTAAGACTTTGGTTGACTGTGGTAAAAAAGAAGTCAAGTGTCCTGGCTCAGAGAGAAAGTATTTTAGAGTTTAGCATGGACAGAGATTGGACTATCTTTCTGTATCTCCATGTCTATTACTGGCACTTCTTTCTGCCTGATAACATAGGGGAACAAAAATGGTTTTTTTACCCTCCCAGTAGTAATTTATAGATCTAAAACCAAATTATTTTATGAGGCAGAGAACTTTGAAACAAGTGATAGAGTAAATGAAATTTTAAGCATTACACTAAATTTAATAAAAGCATCTCAATTTTGCTTGCTTTGAGAGTCCATAAACATTTAGATGAGATGTTATTGACTTCTTAAAGTCTCTATTTGCATCCCGGTTATCAAGGCCAGACTGAAAGAGTCCGGAAGTGCTTCCTGTTGACAAGAAAATTGTCTAATTACTTGAAACATGCTACAGCCATAAGTTATTTTCTAGTTCACTATTCTACATCCAAAACTAGCCTGTGATCAACATTTTTTATTTTCATGCATGAATGTGACAAATGTGTTTACCTACCAAGGAGACCATTAGTCTAAAACTAAATGTGTATGAACATATGACTCAATTATAGGATATGTATAGTGTGGATTATATTTCAGAATCCTAGCATCTATAACATGTTATTTCCAAGTATTCTTTCCATAACAATATATCCTGACATTTCAAAGTGCTTTTTCAGGTAGTGTGGCATGAGGACCCCTAATTTTTATCATAGTTTTGACAGAAATGACCTTAATGACCTCATTAAACTTTCCAAGTATGTTAGTTTGTTTTTGCAAAATTAGAAGCGTATCTAGATCAGAAGGTCTAAGATCTCTTTTGTCCCCCAAATTAAAATACAGCAGCTATTTTAAGAAATCATTAAAAATTATGTGTACCAAAATTGACCAAGACCATACTCATGAGAAACAAGTTTTCCAACCCTTACACTTACCCATATCTTTTCCCCCCTCTAAATAGTAAGAAGATCTGCATATACGGAATCATCCCTGCGTGCCAGGGATAAATCCCACTTGGTCATGGTGTACGATCCTTTAATATGCTGTTGAATTTGGTTTGGTAGCAGATGAGAATTTTTGCATCTACATTCATCAGGCATATTGGCCTGTGGTTTTCTTTTCTTTTAATATCCTTATCTGGCTTTGTTATCAGGGTAATGCTGGCCTCGTGAAACAGGTTTGAGAATGCTCCCTCCTCTTCAGTTTCTTGGAAGAGTTTGAGAAGTATTGGTACTTCTTTAAATGTTTGACAGAATTCACAAGTGAAACCATCTGGTCTTGGGTTTTTCTTTGTTGGGAGGTTTATGATTATTCATCCAACATCTTTACTATTATTGTGGTTTACTCAGATTTTCTATTTCTTCCTGATTCAGGCTTGGTATGTTGCATGTTTCTGGGAATTTACACATTTCTTCTAGATTGTCCAATCTGCTAAGTGGATTTAATGTAATTACTGCACCAGCCTTAAACTGATGGTTTAAATTATATCATGGTTGCCATTCTTATGCCTATCAAGAAATGTGGCAGAACCTAGAACAATTGCAGACTAGCCAAAGCCTCCTAAGAGGCAAGACACACTTCAAAGTGGCCTCATCTAGAATGTTCAATGTGAATTTAAATAAGGGAGCAGACCTCTGATGTATGCTTTATGTCTTTGTATCCAAGTAGGGCCTACATATGAATTACACAATTATGATATACAAAATTTCCTCTTCTTTAAGGATATCATCATTTGTTCTTAGGTTTGAGGGGCTAGGTGAAGGGTTCTTTTCCTGATGAATTTCCTTGTTTTGGTACTGTGATACTCCCTATTTCCTGAAAAAACTAATGTCTATAAACTACAATGATTATATCCACCAATGTGTATGTAGTTTAAAAGTATGCACCATAAATTTAATGTTTATTCATTGACTTGTTCATTTATCTAGTTATTCAATGGATATTTGTTGAGTACCTACTATGTGCACTGCAATAGATTTTTTGGTCAAAGAATATAAACATTTCAACTTTATTTTTTCTGAAGGAAACTGAAATAAAACAGTTCTTTTATAACTTTGTATGCTTATATTTACTTGATTCAACTTTTTAAAATGTTGTTTATTGATGTCTAAGAAGAAGCAAGTCTTCTAATTGAGTGTTTGCTGCCTGCCAGTAGGTGATAATAAACTGGTGGCCTAAACTCCATGCTCTTCAATTTCTTTCTTTCTCTCTCTCTCTCTCCACCAATTCATCATTTTTATTCATATGTTCAATGTATAAATTATTAATGTGAGCTTTAAATATGTTGATTCTGTAAAGAGAATTTCAAGAAACAAGTATCTTACTATCAATGCCCTTTTTACAGATTTTTTTCCTAAGACCCTTGAATCCTATTTTGAAGGTAATTAACAAAGAGAATAGAGTAAGATTCTGGGAAATCAGGTCAGGTGGATATCAAACCTGACTAGAGTTTTTAATTTATTCCCAGTTTTTATATATCAGTCAGTTGTAAATTAAATAAATGGTGCGTCTTAAATAAAGTGAACTAAAGAAACCTTTAATTTTCTTTTATAAACTTATTTTCAGAGAGAGGAGAAGGGAGGGAAAAAGAGCAATGTATGGTTGCCTCTCACATGGCCCTCACTGGGGACCTGGCCCGCAACCCAGGCATGTGCCCCGACTGGGAATCGAACCGGGACCCTCTGGTTTCCAGCCAGCGCTCAATCCACTGAGCTACACCAGCCGGGCTTCTTTTATAAACTTTTAATAATCTTATCTATTGCACTCATAAAACTAGAGTCCAACTCAAGATCTCATCTGAGCCAGTTAAGAGAGTCTCAGAACCTTAAACTCATTCCACTATTACTCCATGCCCCAAGCTATTTACTCAGGGCTGCAGATTAATTTTTCTAAAGCACAGCACCAATCTAATCACTCATCCATTCCAACACTTCTAAGTGAATTCCCATCACCTCCTACGTAAGCACAAAACTCCTTAGTCTGAAACTAAGGCTATAAAGTGGTCCCAAACTCTTCTATTAAGCTGTCTAAGAGTCCTTCAAGTCTGTAGTAAGCTGAGATACAACTTCATGTAAATAGTTCTTTATTTATTTTAGAGAGAGGGGAAGGGAGGGAGACAGAGGGAGAGAAACAGCAATGTATGGTTGCCTCTCGCATGGCCCTCATGGGGACCTGGCCCGCAACCCAGGCATGTGCCCTGACGGGGAATCGAACCGGGACCCTCTGGTTCCCAGCCCGCGCTCAATCCACTGAGCTACACCAGCCAGGGCTGTATAGAGCTTTTTCTCTGTGTCCTAAACAGAGAATTTTTGCCCTTTTTCTTTTTGAGAACCCCCACTCAATCTCCCTAAAATCAGTCATTGCCTTACCTTGCCTCTGAAATGACTCCCCTTCGCCAAGGGCTGTAATGTATGTCTTGCCTCTATAGCAACTTGCTTGTTAAAAGGGGATACCCTAAGGACCCTGAAACACCAATCCAAAAGAACCTATGCACCCCAATGTTCATTGTAGCACAATTTACAATAGCCAAGTCCTGGAAGCAACCTAAGTGCCCATCAGTAAATGAGTGGATAAAAAAACAAAAAAAAAAAACAAACAAAAAAAAACAACCTCTGGTACATCTACATGATGGAATACTATACAGCAGAAAGAAAAAAGTAGCTCCTATGCTTTGTGACGGCATGGGTGGATCTGGAGAGCATTATGCTAAGTGAAATAAGCCAGACAGTGAAAGACAAATATCATAGGATCTCCCCTATAAGTGGAACCTAATAAACAAAACAAATGAGCAAGCAAAATATAACCAGAGACATTGAAATTAAGAACAATCTGACAGTAACCAGAGGGGAGGTGGGAAGGGATAATGGGGGAAAAGGAGGAAGTGTTTTCAGGAATAACTATAAAGAACACATGGACAAAACCAAACGGAGGTAGGATCAAGGGTGGGAAGTAGGGATGGCTTGGGGGGAGGTGCGGCAGGAGGAAAATGGAGACAACAGTACTTGAACAACAATAAAAAAAATGTGAAAAAGATAAAAGGGCCCGCATCTTTTATAATACAGCATTATCTTCCTCCTGCCCTCACAAATGAAATGTCTTTTGTTGCTCTTTGCTCATTACAAAAGCAATATATTGCCACTATAAAAAAATTAGGAAACAAAGTTAAAGAAACAGTGGGGAATAGAAATCATTCATAATTCTATCCATCCAGGAATAACTATAATTGAATCTCATGTATTTCCTCCTTCTCTTATAAGATTATTACAGTTTAAAAAGTTCTCAAATGTGAGCTTAGATACCAATTATTACAAACAAAAATGAATAGAAACTCCACTATAAAACACCCTTGATTATTTACTTCACATAGTTATTTTCTTATAAAAAGAACACAGTCACATAATTTCCTTTTCACAATCTAAATTTAGTTCAATCTCTTGGTTCTCATGTGTAATGTGTTTGTACTGAATACATGTAAATGCGCTATAGAAAATGTCCCAATAATATTTAAGTAAGTAACTGCAAAATCAGTGGCAATTCCTAATTAACAGGAGAATAGAGAAACATAATATTTCACTAGAGGCTGAGAATTTCATGATGTTCTATAAATAAACCTATTTGGCTCATTGGCAACACACGCAGCAAAGTGACAGAATGACAATTGCTATAGACTTCCCACTCAGCCACCTGTGATTGGTTAAGTTTTGGGAGGTAATCAAAGCCCACAGATACTTCTTTGTATAGATAATTCTAGCTCTGATTAACCTGACAATCACATTCCCAAATTAAATTTTCTGCTAGAAAAGAGATATTCAAAAATTGATGAAAATCAGTGTGACTAATGAGTATCAAAAAAGGTATAACTACCTAGTCATAATAGCTCCTAAATATTCTAATTATTGCAGAACCACTGACCTCACATAAGATAGGAAATAAAGCTCTTTTCATTTTTATATTGTTACATGATGTAGTTGGAAGGTTACATTAGAATCCATTTTAGCCTTTTTGTATATCATCAGTATGCTTGCCGAGGGCCGGTCTTTGCAGGAAGGGTGGACAATTTTAAGATGGTTTTTGTGTTCATAAAAATATTAAATTTTGACAGCTCCAGGAATGTCTCAGTCACAAAGGTCGGGTTCTGTTAATCTTGGGAAATTGGGTCTGCATCTGTGTAGAGATTTATGATGCTTTTTATGTGAATAAAAACACATAAAGATCTGGCTGTTAACACTGACGTTGTGGTCATTTCCAATGAAGTCCCAGAGTAAGGTTTTCTATATGTAGACTTTTATTTGTGTGTATATATCTTAGAATAACTAGAGTCAAGTTATGTAAGTTAGAAGAAATGGCACCCTTGGGTTAGAGGACCTGTGTGTAGGCTCTAGGAGGTCTATAAAATCTCCAAAATGATACATAAAATTTAATATTATTGATCTTTGTGCATTGTTTCGGGGAAGGGGTCTACAGCATTCATCATTTTCTTATATGTTAGTGACCCCAAAATGTCTCAGAACTCTTGCCCTACATTAAATACAGTTGAGCAAATCTACTTTCATATTTGTACAGGGAACTTATAGCAACTTTCTGGATAGTCCTTGTACCTACAGTGATTAAGCAAAAGACAGGAGAAGTCCTTACAATAAAACTTTAGGATTTTTTGCCAATAACATTATTTCAAGATGGGTTGCTTTCCTAAATAATGGATAGCTTAATGATAATAAGCATTATAACCATACGTAATTCAGAATGATGACCAGTGATAAAATATCAATGTCCCAGAGAACTGCCTTTATTTAGGTGCTTATTAGGATGTAATTAACAGCCCATTTTTAAGGCTGCAAAAGTAATTAGTGCAATGGAATTTGTTGATGCTTCTGTCAGGAGGTAATGGGGAAAGGCATTCGTTGAATCAATGTGCACTCAATCCTCACAGGGAGTGCCAGGAGAAATTCCTGCTTTACTTTTGCTTCAAAATTAATTGTCCTAAATTGAATTAATCAAAAATTAATTGTCATGAATTCAAACTAATTGTCCTTATTTGATTCCAAATTAATTCTCTTTAAAATTTCTTCTATGTTGCCCTGGCTGGTGTAGCTCAGTGGATTGAGCACGGGCTGGGAACTAAAGGGTCACCGGTTCGATTCCTAGTCAGGGCACATGCCTGGGTTGTGGGCCAAGTCCCCAGTGAGGGCCATGTGAGAGGCAACCATACATTGCTGTTTCTCTCCCTCTCTCTCTCCCTCCCTTCCCTCTCTCTAAAAATAAATAAAATCTTTAAAAAATAAAATAAAATTTCATTTATGTTGATTTATGGACATTGAGACTTGTGCAAACCTGGATGTTCTTTAGCACAGTGTGTTTAAGATATCTTGCAAATGATTTTTAGTAGTAATATCAAACTAATAAAGTTTATAAATTATATACTTCAGAAATCAATTACAGAAGATTCAAGGATACCCTATAACTGTCATAGTCATTTGAATTCTCATGCACTTTCTTCTTGAGCAGCAGAGAGAACAAATAACAAGTAGCAAACTGGCTACGGTGGTGTTCCCTCAGAGGACTGGATCTCACAGGTACAAGTCATCTGTCCTGTAAGTGGAGGTGGGGAAAATATTGGGACTTGTTATTAGGTTCGATCAGGTTTCTGTTTTTCTAGCTACCATGTGAACTCACCCGAAGAAGAGTTTAGAGTCATTGTTATACATATGTTTAGCCTCTTCGGCTCTACATTGTCTTCAACTTTATTTTTAATTTTTTCTTGTTCTTTTTTGGGGCCGGAGGGGTGGCACAACAATAAATTGAGGTTATATTATTAGAGAGTATGTATCTTTGTAAGCTGCTCAGTTCCTTTCCAGAAAAAAAAATTAAATACATAAATGAAAAAAATGTAATAAATGTACTCACTATTAGCTTTCTTGTTTCTAAGTCAATCAGCAAAATGTTTGGATTTTTGGAGTCAGCCATGGGGAAAAATTACTTTCACTCTCACATTGTAGAGCATTGTAATCTAAGTGAATGTATAGAGCAACACTTCCAATCTACTAAAACTATTAATTAAAATCCAAAGAGTCCTGGCTGGTGTGGCTTAGTGGATTGAATGCTGGCCTTCCAACCAAAGGGTTGCCAGTTCAATTCCCTGTCAGGGCACATGTCTGGGTTGCAGGCCAGGTCCCCAGTGGGGGTCATGTGAGAGTCAGCCACACACTGATGTTTCTCTTCGTCTTTCTCCCTCCCTTCCCTGCTCTCTAAAAAGAAAGAAATAAAATCTTTAAAAAAATAAAATTCAAAGAATACTTTAAACTAGAAAAGTCTCATTAGTAATGTAAACCTAACATTGTGAAAGTCTCCTCTTTAGGTTTTTTTCTTTTTCTTGGTTATTTTTAATGCTTTGCTCATTATTAATGAAGAAGTTATCAAGAGTGGTGGTAAGCTTAGAAAACTTTAATTTCATAATGAGAAGATTAATGCCCTAGCAGATGAGAATGTTATAATTAAGCATACAAATGAGCCTATAATGAAGGATGGAGCAAAAATGGAGACAAAAGTAAACTCTAGAAAAAAAATCAGGAGGTAGAAATCCTGAGCAAGGAAAAAGTAATCAGGGGGAAGCAAAATGACCAGGAGTCTCCCAGGAGAGGATCCAGGGCTGAAACACCAAGTTCACCCAAAGCTTGTATTGTTGCAATTTAGCTTTCGGCCTGGTTGGAGCTAATAGTCCCCAATAGCCCATAATAGAAGGAAAGCAGTTCTTTGTACCTTGACTAACTGATCAAGAGGGATTTTGTTTATTTTTTCAAAGAAGGGAAGAGGAACTTTTGTAGTTGCTTGGTGGAGGTGTTGGCTACAGATGGCAGAGGACTGCGGATCTTTTATTTCTGGTTGCCATTTGTCCCTAAAGTGCCCCTCCCATTTTAAATCCAATCTTTTTTCTAAATAAATTGTTTAACTTGGACATTCATCTTTAAAATAGAGGTTAGCCCTGCCTGGTGTAGCTCAGTGGATTGAGCGCGGGCTGGGAACCAAAAGGTCCTGGTTCAATTCCCAGTCAGGGCACATGCCTGGGTTGCAGGCCAGGTCCCCAGTGAGGACCACGTGGGAGGCAACCATACATTGCTGTTTCTCTCCTTCTCTTTCTCCCTCCCTTCCCCTCTCTCTAAAAATAAATAAATAAAAAATCTTTAAAAAAATAAATAAATAAAATAAAATAGAGGTTAAATCATTCTCTTACTATTAATAAGCATGTGGGTCTGAGTCTGAGTCTGAGTAGTTTCCTTTAAAAAGGGTTGTGATGTAAGATGAAATAGATTTTTATCTTTGTTTTAAAAGCAGCAGCATAATAACACAAAGGAGAATGAGACAGAAGGAAAGTGTGGGAAAGGAGGAAGGCAGCAAACTGGTATTTGAGGTTCATTGCTTCTTTCAGATGCAAATTTTATAATCAAAATGTAAAAGCAAGAATTATGGGATTTATCGCTTTTAGCACATGATTTTTCAAAGTACAGATTGACTGTATTAATAAGAACTAATGCTTTTCAATCATCTTATTCTATTTCATTTATAACATGCTGGTATGTTTCTAAATGAAATGGAGAAACAACGCTAAATAACTAGCTATTATTTAATTCAAAAATAAGAGTGGAAAAATAATTAGTAATAACTAATAGTGCCATTTATTCTTCTGAACACTTTGTAGATATTAATTTCCTTTGCACTCATTTTACAGATGTAAACGCAGACAGCAGAAGTTACCTGCCCAAGGTCACAGGAGTGGTAAGTAATGATGGAGCCCAGATTCAAGTCCAGGTACTCTGGTTCCAGAACCGGTGCTCTCTTAACCAGACACTGAGCATTAGATTGAAACACATACTTGTCAGACCATATATATTAATGTTAATATTCTGCAACTCCAGTACCCAAGGATACAAATAGGTACCATTATTACACAGTTAAGGAATTAAGTGTACAATAAAATAGAGCTAGGAAATAGGACAGCATTGTCTACTTCCATCCCACCTCCATGCCTGCCTTCACTGCCCCTTCCAAACTTTCTGAATTCCATCCTTAAGCATTCATTGGAATGAAAAAAATAGTAACTTTTGCTCTAATTACTTTGCACAGCTTACTTTTTGTTACTTTTTTCTTGGAAAGAAAATCATGAAAAAAGCAATTCAGGACTGCATCTAAACAATATGTAGTCACACGCCAAGGAAAAAGCAAGTGACTCCTAATAGCTAAGGAGTTTTAGCTCATATTTGTCTGCAGAATAAAGAGAGAAGATGGATGTGATGAATGAACTTAAGAAGGAGCTTCTAAAGTGGTGAGAAACTACTTTTGCCCCCATTTTAATAACAGAGGAAACGACAGACAGACTCAACATAGAGAATGAACCTGAAGCTCCAACTGAGAAAGAGATTTTGTGAAAATCAATTTGTGTAATGCAATACAACACCGTGTTCTGAACATGAAAGTGGGTCAGGTGGCGTAGACTTTCATATTCCATGCAGATCTTTAATCAATACGAAAAGCTGCAGGAGAGATCCGTCCAGAGCCAGAGGCGGGCTTGCTGTGCATATAATAACCAGCAAAGTCCAGTTAACATTGTTTTCTTTTTTTACTTCATCCAGAAAATTTCATGTATCTTATTGATAGTGGAGCGATTAAAAAATGTCTTATATTTTATTTTTTTTCAACTCACCATTCACTTAATAAATGGATGCTTTCAAATTAACTTCTTGGACCCACTGTGCTGATTTTAATAAAGTTCATTTAAAACATCAAATTATGTGCTACTTATGTGTCATCCACTCTTCTAAGTACTTTAAGTATGTGAACTTATTTAGCCTCCTCCCCAAATCTTATGACAGAGTGACACTATTCCTCCCATTTTGCAGAATTAGGAATGCAAGCACAGAGGACTGAAGTGACTCGCCCACGGTTATACACGTGAGAGCAGGAGGCAGAGCCTGTGCGATGGAGTGATATCTGCAGATGGTCTGGTTTTGTGACTTTGCCTTGATAGACAAACCCTTCTGATGGGACACCAAGATGCCCGTGGCCACAATACTGTTTAGTAAATCCACTAACAAAGCACTGTGAGGTTTCTTTGTTGTCACTACTAGGCCACCCGTGTTCCCGACCCAAGTGTTCCTTTTCACAGAGGGCTTGCAGACCCTCTCGATGGCCTCAGCGCTCATCTCCCTTCGCAGAGGTAACAAAGCAACACAAGCAAGCCTTTGTGGGCTTTAGACCTTGATACTGTCTTAATTCCATAATTAATATGCCCGGTTTGAGTTATTATTCACATGCTGAGTATGAGTTGTGGTAAAGCTGTGGGTCAGGACTGGTGCAGACTAGAAAACTGTCCTGGGAAAAAGAGGCCAGTCTATGTACTAGTTTTCTCTCCTGACTCAAACTTCCACTTCTTCTTACTGCCCTGGCCTCTAACTTTCTGCCACACATTTGCTAGATGTCTCTTCTCCTCCAGGGGTTGGGATGACGGGGCAAGATGAGAGACATAAGGAGCAGGGAATATCGTAGCTGCTTAAAACTGCTGTGAGCTGGCATTGGTTTCTTGCAGCCATGGCAGAGTTCTGAAGTCCACTCTCTCGTGGAGAGCTTTGTGGATGGTTGAAAGGCCTTTAGCACCTGGTTGTCCCCCAGAATTCACTTAGTATCTCTCCCCTGTGGCTCCCTGACCAAGGTGTCTGGCTGGCCCTTTGTGACTGCCTCTTAGGTCTTTGATTCTCAGAAGTTCATTGTCACACAGTTTTTCCCTATTGAGGACTCAGTGCCCCTTTGGGTGGCCCTTTTTGGCAAAGGCCATTGAGGAAAGCTCCAGGTCATATCTGGTCCCCTGGAAACACATATCTCTGGCCTGTACTTGATAGGAGTACAGTAACTTCCAGAACTACAGAGCTCTGTCTGCTGCCATAGCCAAGTCCTCATCCTTCCTGTGTATTTCTCAGGCCCAGACCGGCAGCAGCCCACTGCGTCGCCCTGGCACCACAGGACACGTAAAAAACTCTGGTGGTTTTCTGTAAGCTTCTCTTATCTGGCTTGAGGCCAGAGGGGACGCACACCACACATGGTTTCCTCAATTAAAATTAATTTCTCCAAACATTTTTTCAAGAAATTTTCTGATTACTGAACACTATAAACAAAGATACAGTAAAATATCTTTTGTTGGATTCATCTACTCACAGCTCTGGGTTCAAATATAAATCAACTTGGGTGAATTGTGGCAAGTTATTTAACCTTTTTTTATTTGTAAAATGTGCTAGTAATACCTAGAGATGATTTAAATATGGACAAATACATGTATAAATCATTTAACACAATATACTGGCACATAGAAGGCAGTCAATAAGTTATATAGGTATTATCATAAAAAACTTAATTTTTTTTCACAAAGTATCCCTTCAGCCAACTTGATTTATATATAGTCCTTTAAAGATCGGAGTCTAGGAATTTTAGAGGTAAAAATTGCCCTGCGGTTTCTGGCCTGTGGTTTAGGATCTAAGCCACATTCACTGACACTCAACTTCTCATGCACTTATCTTCCTCCGTTCGAGTATTTATCGATAAGATACAACCACATTGATTCACCACACTGCTAGACCTCAGAAAGATTGTCTAGTTTACATAAATGCTCACAAATTAAAAGTCTTTCCTGAAATTCCAATAAGATAGTATTTGGAAGTGATTTTAAAAGGTTAAAGGGACAAACAAAATAAGGCATTATGATCCTCTCTGAAGAGAAGATAGGACAGGTTTCTTTTCTGTGTATTTTTTCCTTTTTGGCTTGGTTTTTGGTGATGATAATGACACTTATTTTAATAGAGAGTTTATGCAGCTAGTTTTCATATTTTAACATTTCAGTTTCTATTATTAACCAGACGAAGTACACTGGAATATATTTTTAAGTTTGAAAAAATAAAGAATTGAAATTTCAAATAAAATGTTTAGCTCTTTGATTTAAAATGAATTTCCATTTTCTCTTGCCAAAGTGGGAGCTGTGCCTTTGTAAATCTCCCTGACAAGTAACCCTTCCATAAGGATGGGGAAAATGATAAGAGATCAGAGGAAAAGCAGAGGAGGGCATAGAGGAGAGGAAAAAATACAGGTGAAAGCTGGAGGGAGATTGCATAAAACATCTCTGCTCTGAAACAAGTTTTCATTGTCCTTAGAAACATTAAAAGCACTTGTGTGCTGTTGATGTTATGAGAGAGTGAACAGTCAGTCAGGTATGCCAAAAGGTTAGGGAGATAATAGGTAATTTACCCTCATAGGTAATACTGGCCCCACCCCTATTGCATCCCCTGAAATATGTAAGTTACTGATGTTTTGCTTTCTTTCCTGTGTCTGAATCACGTACTGCTAACATGTGAAGTGGCTACCAAGGGATGAATTGCTACAAATTTAGGCAGCAACAGGAAGCAAGTAATTCATAATTTGGATAGTCTCCAAATAACAAAGTTCTGACACCTTGATAATGCCAAGAATAAAGTAGAGTGAGATGATTACTGAGTTGAAATAGAGGATATCTGCCCTACAGAAACGGCTTTCTGCTCCTCACCTGATATTAAATTTATTACTTATCTTAATCTGAAAATGGTGAAATAGACCGTATGGTTTGGTGAGCCCTTTACTGCTTTGAATGATTACAGACATGGCCTCTTTGAGGTGAACAATGGTAATGATAATGAGAACACCACCTTCCTCTCTATTTTTATTATTTACACATCACTTTTCCACATACAATTGCATTGACCATCACAACAATACCTGCTGGGATAGGCAACAATTTATATTTCCATTATATAAAAGAAGCAGTTAAGATACAGTGAACTTGTTTACATTGCCCAAATAAACATGGCTAAAAAGTGGTGAATTTAAAATTAGAAGCCAAGCTTTTTCCAGACTCTTATAGTATTCCATAAGAATGACATTATCATCTAATCGAATACTCTGTCCTGTGTAGTCGAAGTACAAATGAGAGACCCAGAGACTGGCTGTTTAAACTGCTCTGACATTCACCAACATGGCTACTGCAGAACATGAGAGCAAATCCAGTGGCTCCATGGAATATTTTGTTTGCACAAAGTGTTGCTACCAGTAATAAAGTTGTAACTGCAGGTAATTTTGCATGAACATGACACTCACATATGTCTCTTTTCTCATAACCATGCTTAGATATTGAATGATTGGCCATATAAGACCTATAAAAATCCAAATAACCCAATAAAAGAAAAACAACCTAATATGGAAATAGAGCTGTAGACAAGACACACCGATGAATCTGAAAATGCCAAGATTTTTTTTTAATGGGATAGTTGATGTTCAGTTTCAAGCTACAGTGAATTAGTGCTGTGGTGAGAAGCTGCGAAAGGTGTAGCTGCAGAGTTAATTGTTGGGTTCAAATGTTTTCCAAACTCCATTTTTTTCTATCTAATGTCTCCTGCAGAGATATCGCTGATATCTCCTATGTCTGCATTCTCTTGAATGAATATGGAAATAAATAACAGTCTACTTTTCAACATGTTTTCCAAAGAGTGAACAGGAGTCTGAATTATATGGAGAGTTTGTATCGATTTTTATTTTGGCTACAATCACATTGAAAAATTTATACCTATGAAGGGGGCCCCCAAAACCTGTAATATATTTATAAAAAATTGTGTATTTATTCTTACATGTTTAAACTTCAGTCACCTTCAAAATTCTCTACATTTGATGCAATCAGTACACCTATCAAGATATGTTGTCCACTATCTGAACTCATTGATTTTGATGCCTTTTAGTGCTTTTGCACTAAATAAATGTTTTAGGTTAAGTTTTGGGGTGACCTGCCCATAGCAAATGCTCACTGATATACTCACATCCCTAAAACAATAATTTAAAAGTAAACATTTGTTTTAAATGTCCACACTACCCCCAAGCAATCTATAGATTCAATGTAATGCTATCAAAATTCCAATGGCATTTTTATGGAAATGGAAAAAACAAAAATCCTAAAATTGTATGGAAATACAAAATATCCCAAATAGCTAGTGCAAGCTTGAGAAAGAAGTACAGACCTGGAGACATCACACTTCCTGATATGAAACTACATTACAACGCTATATTAATCAAACAGCATGGTACAGACATTAAAAACAGGCACATTGAACAATGGAACAGAATAGAGAGGCCAGAAATAAACTGAGGTATATACAGTCAATTAATTTATGACAAAGGAGCCAAGTGTATACAATGGAGAGAAAGGCAGTCTCTCCAATAAGTGGTGGGAAAACTAGTCAGCAACATACAAAAGGATGAAACTGGATCCTATCTTACATTATACACAAAAATGAACTCAAAATGGATTAAATGCTTGAATGATAATCTGAAACCATCAAACTTATAGAAAAAAACATAGGGCAAAGCTCTTTGATACAAATCTTGGCAATGATTTCCTTCTTTTTTTTTAATTTTAAACCAAAAATATTGGCAACAAAAGCAAAAATGAACAATTTGAAATACATCAAACTAAAAGGCTATGCACAGGAAAAAAAACGCCAACAAAATGAAAAGGCAACCTACCAACTGAGAGAAAATATTTGCAAGTCATATATCTGATAAGGGGTTAATACCCAAAACATATAAACATATAACTCATCCAACTCAACTACAAAAAAATCCAATTCAAAATGAACAGAAAAACTGAACAGATATTTTTCTAAAGAAGACAGCCTATGATAAACTTGGTTTTGTCATATTGTTTTGCTTAAAGTTACAGAATGTATTGATGAAGTTAACTGAGGACTTACTATACATGAAAAATGCTGAACATAATTAATTATCAGAAAAATGCAAATCAAAATCACAATAAGATGTCACCTCATACCTGTTAGAATAACCATCATTCAAAAGACCAGAGACAAGTGTTGGGGAGGCAAGGGACAAAAGGGGACCCTTGTGCACTGTTGGTGGAAATATAAATTTGAAAAGCCACTATGGAAAATAGAATGGAGGTTCCTAAAAATTTTTCAGATAGAACTACCATTTGATCCAGCAATTCCATTTGTGAATATATTTTATTTCCAAAGGAAATGAAAACAGGATACTGAAGAAATATCTGTACCCTCATGTTCGTTGCATCGTTCACAATAGCCAAGATAAGGATACCTAAGTGTCCGTCAACAGTTGAATAGATAACGAAGAGGTGGTACCCACGTATGCTGTACTATTATCCAGCTATGAGACAGAAGGAAATCCTGCCATTTGTGACAACAAGATAAACCTTGAAGTCTTTATGCTGAGTGAGAAAGAGAAATACTGCATGATATCATTTATATGTGACAAACTCACAGAAACAGGGTAGAAAAGTGGTTGTAGGATCTGGGGTGAGGGGTGGCAGATCTAGGGAGAGGTTAGTAAAATGGTGCAAAGTTCCAGCTATAAAAAGAGGAAGGTCTGAGGACCTAACATGAAACATTGTGATTATAGTTGATAAAACCGTGTTATGTAATCAAAATTTGGTAAGAGAGAACTTAAACGTTCTCACCAAAAAAATAAAAAAAGGTGTGGTGATTAACTAGATGATGCTAGATGGTGGAATCTTTTCACAGGGAAATCACTATGATGTACATGAAATATCTAACAGTTTTATATGTCAATTATATTCAATACATTGAAAAAATAAATTAAACCTTTCCTTACTTTCAATTAGTGGTGCTCTTACACAATATATAGAGTCCACCTAATAGAATATGGTTTGATTTCAGTAAGTATCTTTCCTACGAAATATAACCAAAGTCTTCCAGCTTATTGGTAGAAAAATTCCAGATTTGAAACCTCTTTTCTTACTTCAGGATGACATGATATAACAATAACAAAAGCTATAGTTTATCAGGTACTTACTGTATCTCAGCTACCAGGTTCAGTGCTTTAGACACATTGTCTCATTCAGTCATAGCATTAGCCCAGGAAGATTTTATTCTTTACCATTTTCTAACTTAAGAAACTGAGGCTCAGAAAGAAACTTATCCAAGATCCCAGAGTATGTGACAGAGCCGGGACTCAATCCCAAATCTTTCTGACTTTTCACCATTTAATTCATGGCCTACCAGGTCATTTATTATTGCTACGAATACATTTAACACCATTTTCCCAGATTTAACAGGTACAAAATGTCTGGGAAAGATACAGAGAGCAGGAAAAAGTTTGCACAAAAGACAGACTGAAAATGTGATGGCAAACATCACCTGTTTATTAATTTTGCTTTCTAGCTCCGTTCCCATGGTTAGAGTCCCCTTTGTGAAAGTGTCTCCCATCACTGCTAAAATACCAAAAGGCACTAAGGGTTTTTGAAAACGCATCATCTTTAAACCATGACACAAGTATGACCAAGCATGTAAGGAGAGCAGAAAGGTGTCGGACCTGATTTTGCAGGACAATGACACACTGACAGGTGTGTCCACATCATGATGGGATACAATGCGAGACCTGTCTCAGAGTAATTACTTTTCCCTTGGGGAGTGAACCTAATTGGGGGTTTGCTCTCCCTGGCATGAAATCCAAGATACACACCCACAGAGATTAAGTACATTAAGTCTGAAAGTCTAAAGGGAATGACTCAATTTACATTAGAGAGAACTTCTGATGGGAGAGGGATAAAATGCTTAAGAGGTGACATCTATTTTCTTTGAAACTCAAAAAGAATGAGACTGATGAAACATCTCTCATAAGAGAGTAAGTGGCTCATACCTCTTCTGAATATATCAGGTATCATCAGGTATTGTAAGGAGATAAGTTGACAGCTTCTTCATGTTAATGCCAGTGTTCATGTATCTCCAAATTAAGAATCATTTACTCAGTTTCAATTGTGAATTGGCATGGAGTCATTTAAGTAGCATTGGTGGGAGGTTCTAGAATATACTAATATTTATGAACAACTGTTGTTCACATATACAATATAATCTACCTCAGAGGGGAAGAGATGTGCTCAGTTGGCTTTCTTTTGTCCTATCCGTATTGGAGACATACTTCCCCTTGGAAACTGAGCACAGGCTATGACAGCCTGCCCTGATCCCGTGGGACAGCGCACGCAAGGAGACGGGAGCTAACTTTACTCCACAAAAACTTTTAGTTTTTTGTGGAAAGACTACACGCTGTTCTGTGTTTAGTTAGGTTACAGAGGAAGGCTAGGCCAGAAAAGGTACAAAAGAGAAAAAAAGACAATAGAAGAAAAAACTAACTGAAGCATAGTTAGAAGAGTCCCCGTTTCACTACTTTCCCCCCAAATCTGTACTTGGATGCTCCCTGTTTTGGACGTTAGCTGGGATTACTGGAAATTGACTTAATCTGGGAGAAGGAGGAGTTAAGCCGCTATTTCTGCATCATGTCCTCCTTCCTTGCATGCAACCGCCAACCTACACTCAATAAGAAGGGGAGATTGATAATTTTCTTCCCTTTCATTTTAAAGCACAAAGAAGTAAGAGTAACTTTATTGGCACCCACTGAATACTTGGGAACAGACGAATTTCTCATATTTGCTGCTTGGTAGCAGTGGTCTGGCTTCAGAGGGAATGATCAAAACAGGTAAGTTTGGTGTAGGGAGAGGGACAGTAGAGAAAATTCCAAAGTGTGAGGCTCTCAATAGAGAAGGGAATCTTGGGTAGCTTGTGGTGGGGGACAGCCCAGGGCCTAGGAATAGAGGGAAAAACATTCTAGGCACCACCAGAAACCACTCTTTGTATTTCCCTGGCTTTGTACTGCTCCTAGAGATGTTTTGGAGAGGAAAAGCAGTATCTACAAGTTGTAAAATATTTCTGAAACTGCAAACAAAGCATGGGTAATGGTTCTCCATTGAATTGTAATTCAAAGCAAAGCAATTAGAACAGAGTCCTTGTGCATAATTTTTAATTGTTTGCATGGGAGACTGTATTACTACAATGACAGCTGGCACCATGATGGATAAACACAAAGTACTGAAGCTCAAAATTAATCTTTTCATTTTGTCACAGAGGAGTTTGCAACTGTGCTCAAGGCATGTGAAGTGTGCTGTCTTTTGAGGCAAACTTAATGGAGGATATCTCACAAGGGACCAAAGATTCGGGCTCCAGGCTCCATAAAATAGTCTCAGCAACTCAGAATCACTAAAGGAGGGGGACTAAGGTCTGTGGAAGTGGAACAATGGAAACATATTTGTCTCAAGGGACATCTGTCGAGTGTTTGACAAATTCTATACAATACAGCTGTTTTTCACCGTGTGTAGAACAGTGGGTGGGTGATGGTTTCCTCCGGGAGGCCATACATAAAATACCAGAGTTAGGGAAGTTCTTCCAGTGCACTGTGTTCAAAGCCTCATTTTATAGGTGGGGAAACTGAGGTGGAAGGGACTTACCCAAGTTCACACATAACTAACTAGTCAAAGCTTGATTAGGAACAAGAAGAGCAGACCCACTAGTTCTCAATTCAGGTCCCTTTCCGGAGAGTTGAATGTAAAATTTCACTTTTGCCAGATAAATTCTGGAGATCTACTGTACAGAGTAGTAACTATAGCTGAGAATACTATATTGTATACATAAAACTTGCTAGGAAGACAATGTATGTCATGTATCCTTACCACAAAATAATAATAATAATAGTAATAATAAAAACAATAATAATAATATTGGCAGCAGGAAACTAGGAGGTGATAGATGTGTTTATAGCCTTTATGGTGATGATGGTTTTGCAATTGAATACTTAACTCCAAACTCATTAAATTGTACACATTAAATATGTGTTTATACATGTGAATCATACTTCAATAAAGTGATTTAAAAAGGCAAGAAAAGAAACATTTTTGAAACATCTACTCTGTGCCAGGCAGAAAGTACTTTTCACAAGTACCTTTGTTTGATGAGGGAAGCCCCACTAGTTCCCCTGCCGCTGCTCACCTCCTGCTGTGTGGCCTGGTTTCTAACAAGCCACAGACCAGTACTGTGAGCAGCCTGGGGGTTGGGGACCCTTGGTGTAAAGTGACCTTTCAAGGCTATGGCCAAAGGAAGGGCTCCTAGTGCCTGCTGAAGGGCCAGTTGGCCATCAAGGACTTTGGGATGGTAGAAACCCCCTCACACTCCCACACACCACAGATGCACCTCCGCATATTGCAGAGTAAGTCGGGATCCCCAGACTGTTAGACTACTGTTGGTTGATGCCTCAGAATCAGAGAGAAAGCTGCAAAGCAGCAGTTCCTGAACTATGACAATTTGACGAAAGCTTTGCATCCTCATCCTGGAAAAATGTGCGCATGTATCATGTTTTCCAGATAATTCTGTGTTTGTAGACCCCTGAATGTGGCTCATGAGCCCAAAGTTGAGGTTTCCCTTCATCTATTACCCCACACGATGAGACAGCACACATCTATAAAAATTAAAATGAGTTTCGTTGAAGTACAATTTGTAAATATTTAAGCACTTATTTAAGAAATAATTAGGGCCTTCTATCTCTATATGCATCATTAATATCCAAACTCCACGCCAAGTTTAAATTCTTTTTTACGTTTTTAATTGTTTTTACTATCTCCTAGTTGACAAAGCTTCACAACCAATTAGAGAAATAAATAGGCCTAATGAATTAATTATTCAAAACCACCTCTCATGCTACTGCCTCAGTGATGCTCATGCATATTCAAAGTCCCGACCCCTGACCCCTCAATCACATACACCTTCAATAGCTTAAACAGAAAACGTTTCCTTCTCTGATGATCTCCAGATAATGAAGGAAAATTGTTTTTGGCTTCAATTGGATGAAAGATCAATTACACACCACTGAAGTGCAATGAAAATTTCTGTAGTGTTTTCAGTATCTTTTTTGAGACCTAACATATGTGGTTTCAAACAAGGGAAACCATAGCAAGGGGCTGTTTGGCCCTCTCTGAAATGTCGGCCGCATCACCAATGTGTCAGCAGGTAATGCAGAGACAAATGAGGACGTGAGCAGGGACTTACCGTAACAAGACAGACCGTTTGTGTCATGGAGGATCGCTGCACTGGGGTCAAGAGTGTGGATCTCAGGGTTGGGTGTTTCCTTGCTTTATAAATTTGGGCTAGACATATCACTTGTTTGAACCTTAGTTTTCAAATACATAAACTGGGATAATAATGCCTATGTCTTATGGCTGCTACTAGGATTCCATGATATTACATATGTAAAGTACCTGGCACAGTACTTTGTTAGTGCTCAAAAATGTCCATACTTTAGCCACGCAAAGGAACGAAGCACCTTGTGAATGCATGCAAGGCAGCACACGCTACCTTATAGATGAGCCTTGAAAATATTATGATAAATAAGAGCCAGACTGAAAAAGTCAGATATTGTATGACTCCATTTAAATGAAATATCCAACATAGGTAAATCCATAGAGAAAGAAAGCAGATCAGTGGTTGTCAGGGGCTGGGGAAATAGGAGTAGTTAATGGGTACAGGGTTTTCTTTTGGGATGATGAAATGTTTTGGAACTAGACAGAGGTGGTGGCTGCACACCACTTTGTACCAAATGCCATTGAATTGCATACTTTAAAATGATTAATTTTATCTTATATGCATACATAAAATTATAAAACTTTTATTAATAAAAAATTAGTGTTTA